>RWGZ01001436.1:678614-702424 GCA_009725065.1 Utricularia reniformis
TTCGGGGTCCAATCGGTGCCATCCGATCTGGCGCACGCGATAAATATCTTCTCTAAAGCTTTTGGAGTAACTGATCGTGGGATAGGATAATAAGACTTCGGAAGGAAAGGTTCCCCCTAAGTTGGGAACCGCCAAGGAAGGCTAAGTGCAGACAACCTAGTGGAGCCTAGGCAAGTGACAAAAAAGAAGTGCCTCTTCGAGTCGTGGTTGGATTGGGGGTTTGAGAATGGAAAAGGGCTCTTCTTGTGCCTTAGACGGAAAAAGATACAACCCTGAGCCCCATAATGGATAGTGGAACTGATTTGAAATATTTGGAAGAAGGTGTCGACGGTCATCAAAATCCCATTGGTCTCCATAATAATGATAAAGGCAACCACCAAGGATATCAAGTTTGGATTCAACTTAAAGAGGTGGATATTTAAGTGAGTTAGGAGAGTTGAAATGAACGGATGAAGCGGAAAGCGGAGACCACACCCTAGATACTCAAGACAGACACTGTGGGTACCAACCGGTGGACGTAGGATCCGATCAGAGGGACCCGGTTGATAGAGAACACAATCGGAAGGCAGGAGGTAATTTTCAACCAGAGACTTCCATTTTCGAGGATGCATAGTAAAGGGCCAGTCAAAAGATTTTAGAGCATTGACAGCAGAACTCTGAGGACCGATCGTATTCTCGAGATGTGTGATTCGATCGAAAAAGTGTGGATAAGGGTTCGTAATTGGAGAACGGAAAGCTGAAAGACTCGAATTGGATCTCCCCGAGTTAGATGAGGAGTCCGAGGAATGAGAAGACGAGGCATCTGGAGTTCGAGGAATGAGCGAAGTTGGAGGACATGGTGTGAAGTTCTCAAAATTAAGGTTTTTGGAATTTTTTAGAAATTTTGCAGATTTTTATAAGTGTCTCGCGAGTTTTCGTACCAAAAGTCGCGAGAGTCACTGTGCAGAGTATGTAGTCTCGAGATTTCGTTTTAAGTTTAAATCTGTTTTCACTGTTCCGTCGCGAGATTTCGTTTTCCGTTTAAGTCTGCTTTCACTGTTCCGTCGCGAGGATTCGTTCAGAGTATTTCTGCTTGTCACTGTTCTGTCGCGAGATTTCATTCCAAATGTCGCGAGAGGAACTGTGCAGTCTATGCAGTCGCGAGATTTCGTTCCAAAAGTCGCGAAGGTTACTGTGCGATGGAAGTAGTCGCGAGATTTCATTCGAAATGTAACGCGAATGCAGTGTTGCGTACTGTACCAGGGGTAGATCTTGTATTTATAGGGGGTACCCTAAGTCCGAAAATCCCTAGATTTTAGCTCGACCTCAGAATCTGACTTTCTTAGTGTCAAAACGATCGTATTGATGAGGGGATTGCAACTGTACTAAAGATTTCTTCTAGTCGGCTCTCGAAGGATAATCGACTTTCCGGACGAGCTAATGTGATATGGTTTACGACTCAGAATCTGAATCTGAAAACCAGGGGACAATTGATATTACCGGGGAGTATTTTCGGTATTATGACATCCCGGGAGCTCGTCTGACGTGGTTAGGTGGTATTCTTGATGTTCTCGTGTATTTACGTCACTTCATAGTTTCGAGGGTATTTTTGTAATTTGGACATTCCGGGCCTTCGTATGAGCTTTCGATCAACGTTTCTAGCAGTTTTGGACATATTCGGACCCGGACGGGGCCAAGGGTATTTTCATAATTTGGCACCCGAGGAACGTGACGGTAAGTTGTGGCGGCGTTTTTGGTTGAGCGTTCGGTAACCGGAAGCGAGGAATTATTTTACGGGGTGTTCTGGTATTATGTCGTTGTTATTTTTGGCTAATTATCGATCGGATTGCATTTCTGGAGTTATGTTACGGTATGACATTTATTCAAGTTTATTTAAATATTATATGTTTACTTTGGGTTGAATCCAGCGGAATTGGGCTCCTGGGCCTGAAACTTGTTAGTTGGGCTGGATTTCTCTATAAATATGAGCCCCAGGGCACTGAAAAGGGGTCTGACTCTTTTTGTATCTCCCAAGGCAAGTCTTTCACCCGAGCTCGCGAAACATCGTTTTTCAGCCTCAATCCGCGAGATTTCGTACCAAATCTCTCGACCACCCCTTTTATGCTACTATTCATGAGATTTCGCTCCAAGTCTTGCGACCACCTCCTTTTGTATAACTATTCGCGAGAATTCGTACCAAAACTCGCGATTTTCCCCTGTAGATCACTTTTCGCTAGAATTCGTACCAAAACTCGCGACTGGCCCCTTCAGATCACTATTCACGAGTTTTATGCAGTTTCACCGTAACGGAGCTTTTGGCAGTTTCACGGTAACAGAGCTTTGGCAGTTTCACGGTAACAGAGCTTAGGCAGTTTCACGATAACCGAGCTTTGGCAGTTTCACGGTAACGGAGCTTTTAGCAGTTTCACGGTAACAGAGCTTTGGCAGTTTCACGGTAACAGAGCTTAGGCAGTTTCACGGTAACAGAGTTTTGGTAGTTTCACCGTAACAGAGCTTTTGGCAGTTTCACGGTAACAGAGCTTTGGCAGTTTCACGGTAACAGAGCTTTTGGCAGTTTCACGGTAACGGAGCTTTTGGCAGTTTCACCGTAACAGAGGTTTTGGCAGTTTCACCGTAACAGAGTATTTTTGGCAGTCCCGATCGTTTTCCGATCCGCTTCCATCTTGATTATTGATATCACATCATTGTAATTGTATTCTTTGAATATCATAGTGAAAACCAAGGTAGAGCTTTGCTCTCCCGAGGAGGTAAGCTTACACATTGTGGGCCCAACCTCGTATACCGCTCGTGTCCCCACATAAACTGAATTCCGAATAATTAGAAAATTGACTGATCTAAAAATAAATACCCAAAATATTTTTAGACTAGATCACTACTGAAAAATGGTTTTCTTAGGCAAAACAATTCCCTTGGGAGGCACCAGTGCTATTTGTCTAGATGAAGGGCAGTGAGTTAAGACTATGTTACGACTACTGAGAGTTGAACATGGTCACAATAAAGAACCGATACCCACTAACGAGGATGGATGACCTATTCGATCAGTTTCAAGGCGTAGAGGAATTTTCGAAGTTGGTTATGATGTCGGGGTACAACCAAGTTCAAGTAAAAGAGGGGGATATCCCAAAGACGGCTATCCAGACAAGATATGGTCACTATGAATGCACGCTTGTCCTTTGGACTGACTAACGCTCAAGCAATCTTCATGGATTTGATGAATCGGGTGTTCCACCAATATCTAGACAAGATTGTAGTGGTATTCATCGATGATATCCTACCATACTCACGAATCCTGGTGAAACATGAGCGACATTTGAGAAAAGTGCTACTGATCTCGAGACAAGAGAAATTGTATGCTACATACAACAAATCCAAATTTTGGATGGGCAGCGCAGATTTTCTAGGGCACGTGATATCGGCGGGAGGGGTAACAATGTACCCATTAAAGGTGGAAGCAGTGAAGAAGTAGCCAAGGTCAACGAACGCCCGAGATGTTAGAAGTTTCCTCTGACTAGTTGGATATTATTGGAAATTCATTGAAAGGTTTGCAAGGATAGCAATACCGTTGACCAATCTTACCCATAAAGAAATAAGGTATGCTTGGGATGAGAAGTGCAAGGAGAGCTTCAAATGTCTCAAAAGAAGTTGATGCCAGCAGCAATCTTAGTGTTACACACACAAGGACGTGATTTCATAGTATATGACGCCTCAAAAGAGGGACTCAGATACATTCTAATGCAAGGCGAAAAAGTCATAACGTATGCATCATGTCAACTGAAAGCATACGAGGTGAGTTATCCTCCCATGACTTGGAGCTGGCAGCGGTAGTATTCGCGCTCAAGATATGGAGGCACTATTTGTATGGAGTAAAGTGCGAAATATTCACCGATCGCAAAAGTTTAAAGTATCTATTCACCCAGAAAGAGCTTAAAATGAGACAACATAGATGGTTAGAATTGATCAAGGATTACAATCTTAATATTCAGGACCACCCCGGGAGGGCAAACCACATGGCAGATGCCTTAAGCAAGAAGAATCAGGGTGTATTGGGGTACTAATAAGAGAAAAGGAGTCAACCTTGGCAATTCTAGGAACCTTTACTGTAAAGCCGGGGATACTAGAAGAGGTGCTCAAAGCCCAGAAATTGGAGATTGAAAACCCGTAATACGGATGAAAGGGATAAGTGGCGAGGATAAGGGGATAAGTAAAGTAGCCGACAAACTGATTAGAATGAAGAAACATGTGTGGGTACCGAATATACCGGAATTAAGAAATAGAATAATGGGGAGGCACATAGTTCGGTTTTCTTAGTCCACACATGAATTTCTAATATGTATCGAGACATGAAAACGCACTGGTGGTCGAATAGAATGAAAAACGAAATTGCATACTTCGTGGCAAGATGCGACGCGACACTTGTCAACGAGTCAAGGTGGAACATCAATGCACGAGAGGTGAGTTACAACCGTTGGAGGTTCCCAAATGGAAATATGATAGTATCCGCATGGATTTTGTGCTAGGGTTACCCAGGAACCCTCGAGGGAATGATGCAACATGTGTTGGTGGTCGATGGCCTAACAAAAGCAATACACTTTCTAGCCATCAGGACGACATATGCAGTGGACCGACTAGCGAAAATATATGTGATAACATAGTCAAACTGCATGGGATTATAGTGAACATTGTATTAGACCGAGATCCAAGATTCACCTCCAGGTTTTGGTAGAGTTTATAGAAATCACTCCGAACACAATAAAGCATGAGTACAGCCTGCCATCCTCAGACGGATGGTCAAACAGAAAGGACGAACCAGATCATGGAAGATATGCTACGGGCATGTGTACTAGAGTTCAAGAAAAGCATGGAGGATTCTCTTCCAATGGTGGAGTTTGCATATAATAACAGCATATAGGGTAGGATTGACATGACACCATATGAGGCCATGCATGGTAGGAAATGTAGAACCCCACTATGTTGGGATGATTTGGAGAGATAAAAGCCACGTGCACGGAATTGCTATAGATCACTATAGAGAAGGTGTCCATAATACGGAGGAGTATGAAGACAACACAAGATTGGTATATATGCTGGGCAGATGAGAAAAGGAGACCTCTGGAACTCAAATTGGGGGATCACGCTTATCTAAGGAAATCTCCAGTGAAGGGAGTGCTACAGACCAAAAAGAAATGAAAACTAAGTCCCCTATATATTGGGCCATATGAAGTTGAACGGAGGATCGGGAACCAGGCCTAGAAGTTGAAGCTTCCCAAGGAAATGAGTGGGATACACAATGTAACGACCCTAATTTGGGCCTAGCTGTTTTGGTAAAACGTACAAAATAAAACGAAACGTTCGAATGTAAACCTAAAACATAGTTCAAAAACATTAAAGTCTAACAACATAATTTAGAGTGTTCTCAAAAGACCGGACTCTATCACCGGAAAATCGACGACCTCCTTCCCATGCCCTTCTCATACCTCGTCTGCGTCACCTACAAATCTATAAACGGTCACAATCAATTAATGGAAACTTCACCAACGCTACACTTTATCTTTTTATTTCTTAATTAAACACTACACACATGCGTAAATCATTTATTTTAACCGTTTTCTTATTTCCTTCTTCATTTACCCTTATCATTCCCCTCATACATTAACTTTATTGTTGCCGAGAGTAACATGCTCGGTACATGTCCCGCCCAAGCCAACCGTTAGCTGTTGGATGACTCGACGGGACATATTCTTCCCTTCCCCGAGTGAGTACTTAGGGGATACCCCTTTTTCCAACCGGATCCGTTCTACCCTTTTCGTACGAATCTTTCCATCTTTGGAACTTATCGTCCCCTTCATCAAGCATAACCTTCCTTTGGCGAATCGTGTACTAAGCACGATGCCGGGTTCGGTCGGACGGTCTATCCTTCCTCATCCCAAGTCTTATTAACATTTATCTCATTCATTCGTGTCTTTTTCTTTCTTCCTTAATGACCCAACCCCGTTTCCCTAAGTCTGAACCTTCCATTACTACATTGTGTTCACTCCGCGTACCGTTTGCTTTCACCCGTTATAGTCCCTTCGTGCTTCCCTACATTTCGTAACAGGTCTTAGTACTCAATTTCCGACGTTATTATCTTAATGTTAACTTTGTGATTACCGTAGACCCTACATATCCCTTTTCCCTTACGATCCGGCGTTGGAACGCAACGAAAACACCCGTTCTTTAGAATTTCCGCGCTAATTCCCTTCAGAACCGAATTTCGCGACAATTTCTTCTTAGGGCTAAATCTGAGATAATTTCCTTCTTCAATATTTTCCGCGATAATTTTGTTCTTCGTTACAAATCCGCGATAATTTTGTTCTATGTTATAAATCCGCGACAATTTTGCATTTGTTTCCAAATCCGCGATAATTCTTTTGTACCATTTTCTCGCGACAATTTTGAATGCCCAAAATTCGTTATAGTTTTCACTTTCACGACAATTTTCGTGTTTTTCGAGTTTTTCGAGTTTCTCGCAGATTTCCGTGGCTGAATGATAATTAACTCGTTTTTGGGCCTCCCCACCCCTATTTATAGACATCTTAACTTTCCTAATTCACATTTTGACCTCTCCTTCTTTTTATTTTGACCCTTCCTTTATCTTTTGCTTTACTTTTCTATTTTTCGTTTCCTTTTTCGTTCTTTCATTCTCGTATCCCTCGTTATTCCTTGTCTCGAATTTACCGCTACATTCCCTACTATATTTTCAATCATTCTTTTTTCCTGGCTATTACCTCCTTCCCCACTTATTTTGAGTTTCGTCCGAGACTCGTGCGTACCAATCTTCCATGAACTCCGGTGCTCTCTGCCTAATCTCTCGTTCCGTTTCCCATGTAGCTTCCCTTTCTCCCTGATTAGAGCATTGTACTTTCACCATGGGAATTAGTTTGTTTCTGAGTCTTCTTTCCTCTCTGCCTAGGATTTTCACTGGAACTTCCTCGTATGTCATTTCCGGGGTTATCTCTATGGGTTCCTCCACACATTCTTGGATTCCTCCGATCACACTCCTCCTCAGTTGGGATACGTGAAAAACATTGTGGATCCTCCTCATATCTTCGAAAGCTTCAGCTGGTATGCTTGGTTTCCGATTCTTCGTTCCACCTTGTATGGTCCGATATACCGAGGACTCAGCTTCCCTGTCTTGTGGTCCGTAGCACCCCCTTCATCGGTGATATCTTTAGGTAGGCGTGATCCCTAACTTTTAACTCTAAGGGTCTCCTTTATGTTTATGCCCAACTTTTGTATCGGTCCTGTGCCGCCTTAATGTTCTTTCGTACCACGGCCACATTTTCAATGGTGACTTCTACCAATTCTGTTCCCGTGGTCTTTCTCTCTCCCACCTCATCCCAGAATAGTCGTGTTCGACACTTCCTCCCGTACAATGCCTCATATTGTGCCATGCCAATGCTGCTATGAAATCTTTAATTGTATGCAAATTCCACCAGCGGTAGGAAATCCTCCCAACCTCCCTTAAACTCCAATACACATGCCCGTAACATATCCTCCATAATTTGGTTGGTTCTCTCGGTCTGACCATCTGTCTGTGGGTGATAGACTGTGCTCATGCTTAACTGGGTTCCGAGTGATTTCTGTAAACTTTCCCAAAATCTAGACGCGAATCTTGGGTCTCTGTCTGACACAATATTTACTGGAACTCTATGTAACTTGACTATGTTATCCACATATATTTTGGCTAGCCTTTCCACTCCGTATGTTGTCTTGACTGCTAAGAAATGAGCCGTCTTTGTAAGACGGTCAACCACTACCCATATCGCGTCGTTCTTCCGTGGGCTCTTGGGTAATCCTACCACAAAGTCCATGCCGATGCTATCCCATTTCCACTCTGGAATCTCTAAGGGTTGTAGCTCGCCTCCCGGGTGTTGGTGTTCGGCCTTAACTTGTTGGCAATTTTCGCATTTGGCCACACAGTTTGCGATCTCGTTTTTCATTCCATTCCACCACCAGTGCGTTTCTAGGTCTCGATACATTTTAGTACTTCCTGGGAACTGAGAAGGAAGAACTGTGTGCTCTGCCATAATCTTCTTCCTTAGCTCTGGCATGTTTGGTTTCCATATCCGTTCATTCATTCTAATTAGCCCATCGCTTCCTTTCTTTATCTCTGATTTATCGGTTCCGTTTCCCTCTTTTTGCGTTACGGGTTTCTCGGGGTCTGATATCTGTGCTTCTAGTACCTCCTCCAGTATCCGTAGCTTCGCGGTAACAGTCCCTAACATGACTGTGGTCGACTCTACCACTTCCAGTTATAGGTTCTCCATTTCCCTTAACAATGTGTTTGCTAACACGCCACGAGTCTTCCTGCTCAGTGCATCGGCTACTTGGTTTGCCTTTCCGGGGTGGTACTGAATGTCCAAGTCGTAATCTTTTATCAGTTCTAACCATCTCCGTTGTCTCATGTTATGCTCCATGTGGGTGAATAGGTACTTCAAACTCTTGTGGTCGATGAATATCTCGCACTTCACACCATACAGATAATGTCTCCAAATCTTGAGTGCGAATACCACCGCGGCTAATTCTAAATCGTGTGTCGGATAGTTCAACTCGTGTATCTTCAGTTGACGGGATGCGTATGCTATGACTTTCCCTCCCTGCATCAGTACACACACGAGTCCTTCCTTCGAGGCGTCGCTGTATACCGTGAAGTCGTGTCCTGGTGTGGGTAATACCAGTATTGGTGCAGATGTCAATTTCGTTTTGAGACATTCCAAACTCTCTTCACATTTCTTATCCCACGTATACCTCGTTTCATTTCGGGTCAAATTTGTCAACGGTTTAGCAATCCTTGCGATCCCCACGATAAATTTCCGATAGTACCCGGCTAATCCTAAGAAACTACTCACTTCTCGAGCATTTGTCGGTCTGGGCCAATTCATCACTGCCTCTATCTTTGTTGTATCTACCGTCACCCCTCTTGCTGATATCACGTGTCCTAGAAAAGCTATGTTGTCCATCCATAATTCACACTTGCTGTATTTGGCATACAACTTCTCTTGTCTGAGAGTCTGTAATACTATTCTCAGATGTTGCTCGTGTTGCTCTTGTCTGAACACCACCACGGACTTGTCTAGGTACTGGCGAAATACCCGATTCATCAAATCCATGAAAATTGCTGGGGCATTAGTCAATCCAAATGGTACTACCGTGCAATCGTAATGGCCGTACCTCGTTCGAATGGCAGTCTTCGGTATGTTTCCTTCTCTTACTCGGACCTGATGATACCCTAACCTCAAGTATAATTTGAGAACAGCTTCGCGCCTTGTAACTGATCAAACAAGTCGTCGATCCTGGGCAACGGGTACTTGTTCCTTATCGTGACCTTGTTTAACTCCTGGTTGTCGTAACATTGTCTTAACTCGCCGCTTTTCTTTCTAACAAATAACACCAGTGCTCCGCAAGGGGAGTTGCTTGGCCTAAGATATCCTTTTTCCAATAGCGACTCAATCTGTTGTTTCAGTTCCTACATCTCTCTGGGTTCCATTCGGTATGGAGCCTTAGAAATCGGTTGTGTTCCAGGGAGTAGTTCTATTTCCATTTCCACTTCTCTCTGAGGCGGTTGACCCGGTAGCTCGTCGGGAAATACATCACTGTATTCACAAACCACTGGAACTGACTTCAATGGTGTCCCTTCCTTCTCCGTTGTGACAAATGCTAGCCAATTCGATCGATCCCAATATTCTTCATCCTCACTCATAATCGTTTTTCCGACCATGTCCTTTCTCCCTTAACGCGGCGTACTAAAAGTGATCGTATGTTCCCGACATCTCACCTGCGCATCGTACCTAGATAACCAATCCATTCCTAGTATGACATTGAATCCTATATCCCCTACCTCAATCAAATCTGCCTCTGTTCGCACTGTGTCCACTTCCACCGTGCTTCCTTTATAGATTCTATTTGCCTCCATGGCTTCGGATCCCGGTGTTTTTACTTTGATTTTAGCGTTACTTCCCATTATCCCAAATCGTTTTGCTAACTTCTCCGACACAAACGAATGTGTCGCCCCACATTCAAATAATATAAAAGTTGTAAAGCCGTTAATAAGTAGTGTACTTGAAACGACGTCTTCAGCCTCCGAGGCCTGTTCCTTGTTCACAGCGAACACTCTAGCATTTCCAGTAATCCTTTCCCTTTCCGTGTTTTCGGTTACCCCGGTTTCGATCCTTCTCTTCTTCGGGCATTCTTTGGCAAAGTGTCCTTCCTGGCCGCACTTGAAACAACTGTTGGTTCCTGCTCGGCATTCTCCAAAATGGTTCTTCCGGCATATGGCGCACGCAGGCCTGATCGGGGGTCCTTGTGCCGATCCAAACTCTCTGTAGTGACCTTTCCTTTCCACTCTCCTCGTCCCTGAACTTCATTCCTCGCGTAGCTTCTGGTGCGTTTTTTATCCATTCTTCTCAATCCTCCATCCACTCGGATTGCCGCCGCCACTAAACTCGAAAATTCTTCGTTGTCGCGGTCATACATAGTCAGTTTCACCATTTAATTCAGCCCTTCTGTAAAGCGGTGCATCTTTTCTTGTTCACTCCCCATGATCTCGGGGGCGTACCTGCCTAGTTCTATGAATTCCTACATGTACTGCACTACGGGGCGGTTTCCTTGAGTCAATCTATCAAACTTGGCCCTCTTATCTTTCTTAAGTCCTTTCGGCACGTAGTAGTCCAAGAACGCATTCTTAAACTTCTCCCAAGAGATGGGTCCATCCTTCAGTAATGAGGCCGACACGCTTCCCCACCATCGGGCAGTGCTACCATCGAACCATAGCGGGGCCAATCCTGCCCTAAGTTCCTCTGGGGCTTCGATCAGTTCAAAATTCTCCTCGAGGCGAATAATCCACGCCTCCGCGTCCCCCATCTTATCCCTTGTGAAACTGTTCATCCCAGCCTTCTTTAATGCCTCGTTGTAGTACATTCTACCCTTTTGGGGTATTGATACCTGTTCCATTTGCACGAAGTTTCCCCTCTACGTCTGTCCCTATCTTATTGCACTAACTAGAGAACTCGTCATAGTTTGGAATAGATCCATGATACTTTCTTGGCTCAATGTGAGAGGCGTCGATGAGTCCGCAACCGGAGTCTCTGTCACCGGTGCCTGTTCTGATGCATTGCTATCCTTCTCTCGGTATCCATTCGCTCTCGTCCTATGAGCCATTCCTACATTAAGCTCTCGTTATGTCTATGCCTACTCATGCCATATGTTACATTCTATGCCCATCTCTTCCTATGGTCAGTTGTCCTCCTATGACTTTACTAGACTCTTCTACGTAGGACCGCACCGTTACCGGTTTGGTAACGATGTTATGCTCTGATACCATTTTGTAACGACCCTAATTTGGGCCTAGCTGTTTTGGTAAAACGTACTAAATAAAACGAAACGTTCGAATGTAAACTTAAAACATAGTTCAAAAACATTAAAGTCTAACAGCATAATTTTGAGTGTTCTCAAAATACCAGACTCTATCACCGAACAACCGACGACCTCCTTCCCATGCCCTTCTCATACCTCGTCCGCATCACCCACAATATCTGTAATGCGGTCACAATCAATTAAAGGAAACTTCACCCATGCTACACTTTATCTTTTCATTTCTTAATTTAACACTACACACATGCGTAAATCATTTCTTTTAACCGTTTTCTTATTTCCTTCTTCTATTATCCTTATAATTCCCCTCATACTTTAACTTTACTCTTGCTGAGAGTAACATGCTCGGTACATGTCCCGCCCAAGCCAACCGTTAGCTCTTGGATGACTCGACGGGCCATATGCTTCCCTTCCCCGGGTGGGTACTTAGGTGCTACCCATTTTTCCACCCGGATCCGTTCTGCCCTTTTCGTACGTATCTTTCCATCATTGGAACTTATCGTCCCCTTCATCAGGCATGCCCTTCCTTTGGTGAATCGTGTACTAAGCTCGACACCGGGTTCGGTCGGACGGTCCATCCTTCCTCACCCCAAGTCTTATTAACATTTATCTCATTCATTCGTGTCTTTTTCTATCTTCCTTAATGACCCAACCCCATTTCCCTAAGTCTGAACCTTCCCTTACTACATTGTGTTCACTCCACTTACCGTTTGCTTTCGCCCGTTATAGTCCATTCGTGCTTCCCTGCATTTCGTACGAGGTCTTAGTACTCAATTTCTGACGTTATTATCTTAATGTTAACTATGTGATTACCGTAGACCCTACGTATCCCTTTTCCCTTACGATCCGGCGTTGGAACGCGACGAAAAAACCCTGTCCTTAGAATTTCCGCGATAATTCCCTTGAGTACAAAATTTCGCGACAATTTCCTTCTTGAAAATTTTCTGCGATAATTTTGTTCTTCGTTACAAATCCGCGATAATTTTGTTCTTCGTTACAAATCCGCGACAATTTTACATTTGTTTCCAAATCCGCGATAATTCTTTTGTACCATTTTTTCGCGACAATTTTGAATGCCCAAAATTCGCGATATTTTTTCTCTTTCGCGACAATTTTCGTGTTTTTCGGGTTTTTCGCGTATTTCCGTGGCTTAATGATAATTAACTCGTTTTTGGGCCTCCCCACCCCTATTTATAGACATCTTAATTTCCTTAATTCACATTTTGACCCCTCCTTCTTTTTATTTTGACCCTTCCTTTGTCTTTTGCTTTTCTTTTCTATTTTTCGTTTCCTTTTTCGTTCTTTCATTCCTGTATCCCTCGTTATTCCTTGTCTCGACTTTACCGCTACATTCCCTACTATTTGTTCCATCATACCTTTTTCCTGGCTATTACACACAATGTGTTCCATGTTTTGCAGCTAAGGAAGAGCTTGATCGAGGGTATTCAAGAATGTGCGGGCGGATCGAAATAGATAACTCCGCAGCTGACCTACATGGAGGTTCGAATGAAAATCCTCGGGAGAGAAGAAAGGAAGCTCAAAAATGAGTTAATCCCCATGGTGAAGGTGCAATGGTCGAACCAAGGGAAAAGGAAGCCACATGGGAAACAGAACAAGAAATAAGACAAAGAGCACCCGAGTTAATGGAAGATTGACACACACGAGTTTCAGGAAGAAACTCAAATTAAGGGGGGAATGATGTAATTACCCCTGAAAAAGGTACACGGACCGATATCGAAATATATAGCGATAATGTCTAAATGGAAATAACAAAATAAAAGGGTATGAAAAGAGATAAGAGGAGAAAAGTTAAGCAAAAGATAAAGGAGAGGTCAAATTGTAATTAGCAGAAGTTAAAATTTCTATAAATAAGGGAAGAAATTGCCAAAATCAAGTCATTTGCCACCTAAGTACGGAAGAGCCTCGGATTTACCATAAACCCTATAAGTTCACCGCTGAAATTTTGGACCAATATTCATTGTAGATTTTGTGCCATCAAATTCACCGCGGATTTCAAGTCATCAAATTCAACGTGGAAAACCTAAACCACAAATTCATTGCGGATATTCCAAACCCAAACCCCCACGAAAGACCCAAACCCCAAACATTTCACCGCGGATTTATTCTAACCCACAAAATTCATAGCGGATTTTTGAGTGTGAAATTCAACGCAAAAACCTAAACAACAAACCCTAAATCGCCGCAAATTCTACCCTATACCACGATATTTGCAGTAGATTTCCTTGCAAGAGCAATTCACCGAGGAAATTAAAAGTGAGGGCATTTTAGTGACGACTCGACACCGGGTCTTCAATTTAGAAAGATACATAGGGTCAAGGTTAACCAAATTGTTTGGAGTAAATTAATGACATCGAAAACTGAGTACTAAAATGTGTTACTAATGTAGGGAAACAACGAAAGTTTCAAAACACGTAAAAGAAATAGGTTAGTGGATTGAACACAATATAGTAAAGGAAGGTTCCAACATAAGAAAGATAAGAGCGTTAGAAAAGAAAACGTAAAGTGTGAAATGGGAATATTAGTGAGGAAGGAGGGACCATCAGACCGAACCCGGCATCGTGCTTAGCACACAATTCGCCAAATTAAGGGCATGCCTGATGAAAGGAACGATAAGTTCCAAAGATGGAAAAATACGTACGAAATGGGCTGAACGGATCCAACGAGAAAATGGGTTGCGCTTGAGTACTCATTCGGAAAAGGGAAGCATACGGCCCGTCGAGTCAACCAACAGCTTGGCGGAAATTTACCGAGCATGTTACACTAAGCCACAAAATGAGAATGTAGCAAATAGTAGGGAATGTAGCGGTAAAGTCTAAACAAGGAATAACTAGGGATATGGGAATGAAAGAAAGAAAAAGGAAACGAAAAATAGAAAAGTAAAGCAAAAGATAAAGGAAATGTCAAAATATAAAGAAGGAGGGGTCAAAATGTGAATTAGGAAAGTTAAGATGTCTATAAATAGGGGTGGGAAGGCCCAAAAAAATGAGTTAATTATCATTATGCCACGAAAATCCTGAAATTGTCGCAAAAGAAGGAAATTGTCGCGAATTTTGGGATGGCAATTATTGTCCCGAATTTTCACCTGTGCAAATTGTCGCGAATTTGATGTCTAGAGCAAATTGTCGCGAATTTTAACCTTTGTAAAATTGTCGCGAATTTCGATCAAGAGAACTATCGCAGATTAGGATGCAGAGAGCAAAATTGTCGCGAAAATGTTGAAGAACAAACTATCGCGAAAACGTTTGAAGAACAAATTATCGAGAATTTTGTCCTAGCACAAAATTGTCGCGGATATCAAGGAAGAAGCGAATTATCGCCGAAATACTAAGTTTGGGTGTTTTCGTTGAGTCTCAACGTCGGATCGTGAGAGGAAAAGGACACGTAGGGTCTACGGTAATCACATAGTTAACAATAAGATAATAACGTCGGAAATCGAGTACTAAGACCTGTTACGAAATGCAGGGAAGCACGGAAATATTATAACAAGCGAAAGCAAACGTTAAGCGGAATGAACACAATGTAGTAAGGGAAGGTTCAGAATTAGTGATATAGTCTTAAAATATTTTTGGTGTATCTTTGATCAGTCAGAATTTTTATTTTTTTTTGTTGTTGTTAAGACACGAGAAATTACGAGGTTGGGCCCACAATGCGTGGGCTTACATCCTCGGGAGAGCAAAGCTCTACCTGGGTATTTCACTATGATAAAAAGTTCACAAATACAAAATATATCTTCTTTCCGATAAAAGTAAGTGTCGTAATCTCGATCCGTGACTAAAAATGAGCTCAAAACTGGAAATCGCCGCAAAAGTGCAGAAATTAGTGTTCATGGGAAATTTTATCGCGGATTTCGGCTTTCACATGCAACTTTATCTCGGATTTCACCTGCAGTGTACAAATTTTCGGGGATTTTTCATGGGAACATATTTGGTCGCGAATTTTGGCTTTCGTATGCAATTTTATCGCGGATTTTGAGATTGTTAAGCAAATTGTCGCGGATTTTGATCCAGAGAGTAAAATTATCGTGAATCTTGAACCTTAGGGTAAAATTATCCCAAATCAGGAGCCAGAGGGTAAAATTATCACGAATCCTGAGCTAGAGGGTTAAATTTTCGAGGATTTTGAACCAAAGAGCAAAATATTCGCGAATCGGAGCTCCTAATCAATAATTGTCGTGGATTTGACTCCTCGAGAAAAATTATCGCGAATTCAAGGACTTAGAGGGTTCTAAGATTTCAGATTCCAAGTTTTCTTCGATTTTGATTCTGATCACATTCAAAATTACCTAGGACCTATATTTATATGAGATTTAGCCCATCAACTCATGTGAGGGCACAAAGCCCAATCTTTTCCAATTTCCTCTTGATATGAACTCTAGGACCGAGTACCTTGTGATGGGCAAGACCTATTAATTATTGGGCTAATGCAGATGGTAGAAACGAATCCTTACAGCCCATTTGCACATCTAAAGAAAAGCGGCCCGATGTTTAACGAAATGACAGAAGATAACCTTAGGCGAAATAAAGCGCTTTCTTTTAATTGGCTCCCTGGTTCGGTCCGAACGGTTATAGGCTCACGTTTTCCACGCTACGGGCCGCCACACGTCTACTACGCTTCGGGCCCGATCACGCAGACCATGCCTCGGTCCCAAACTCGTTTTACATCCCACGATAACAACCTCTAACAAACCTGTCAGAGACGGTTACAGAGCGCGATTTACATACGTTGTTAACTCTATAAATACATGGCGCGACGACAGAAATAGCAGGAACTTTTGGACACGTAAGAACAGGCTGTTACCCTGCCGGAATTTTAACTGCTTTCTTTTCCTTGTCATTTTCATTAAGCCTCTGTTGTATTTATTACGGATTATTTGATTAGTGAACAGGCTAAGACTATAATCTACTCTTAGTCAAGTGGTTTTCACCCCAATTCCTGGGGTTTCCACTATACATCGCTGTGCCAACGTTTATTTCCAGTTTTCAATCGTCTTCCACAACAAAAATAAATCAAAACCGAGTTCGTTTGCTAAACGAACCGGACGACTGTTGGTACCCCCTAAAAAAGGACCATAACAGTTTGGCGCCGTTCTTGGGGACGATTCTCTAATCCCATTTGAGTTTTCTACCAGGGACAGGATAATCAAAGGCATGGCTACTAGAACTCCGACAAATGATAGTGACGTGCTTCCCGACAGCTCCCAGCACCAACATTCACTTTACAGGATCTGGAAGCTGTCATCAGGAAGGTGGTACTGGAAATTACGTCGGAGAGAAGTGGAACAGAACCACCGGCTGTTTGAAGCCCTGTTCCCAAAAGCAGAGGATACGAGAGTGATCCTGACAAGCATAGTACTGATGATGAAGAAATCATCAGGCGTGGCGAAACAACGAGGAGGCCTAGATATCGATCTACTCCTCCCCCTCCGGCCAGAGCTTTAAATCCCGCTCCTGGAAATGATGAGGAGCAGATGCATCGACGAATTGATGCCCTCACCACGGAGTTGGAGAGCATGCGCGCGTTGATGGATTGCGAACCTAATTTGGGAGGACGCAATCTTGGCTTATTCAATAGGGCCATGGAGGCCCCAATCCGGAGAAGTAAGGATGATGACTGGTGGCATAATTTGCATGTGGTCCAGACATCATCCCATCAATCTGAAGGCGTATCAACCGCCTTGGGAGATTTGATGCTCCCCTTTTCTGAAGAGATCTGGGCAGCAGTCCTAGATCGGCATTATCGCAACCCCGTGAGGTTGCCGACATTTCGTGGCGATGGTGATCCAATTTATCACGTCGCTGAATTTGAATTACGCATGGGAACGGTTCGTGCCTCGGATTCCCTAAAGTGCCGCATCTTCGCGGCAGGATTACAAGGCGACGCCCGAACCTGATTCAAAAATTTGCCGACCCGATCCATACAGTCGTTTGGCGGATTTATTTTGGCCTTCTCTGAGCAGTTTGATCCAAATGTAGTACCGCCCCGAAGCAGGCAGGAACTATATCAGCTGAAATATATCCCGGCAAAGATGAGTCTTCGGTCCTTCATGTAGAAATTCAACAGGACCGCCCGGGGTATCAAGCTAGAGCTCCGGGATAAAATTGATATTCTACAGCAGGTCCTGGGACCGTGCGGCCTTTCGGCCAGTTTGGTAAAGAGCCCACCATCCATCTTTTGAAAACTTCTTCAGAAAATCAACAAGTATATTAAGGTGGATGAAACGCTGGGGCTGGGTTATCAGAAACCTAGCAGGACTTCTGAACCCGCAGGTGATAATAGGGTTTCCTACCCTAAAAAGCAATCGGGAGAAGTAGCGGCTTTAAGCCAAAAAGACGTCCCCCCGAAGCAGGAGGACAATCGGGTATATTGCGAGCTTCATCATAATCGCGATCACCCGACCCTGAAGTGCCCGCTGTTGAAAGAGACAGTAGCGGCAATGAATAAAGAAAAGCCTGACTAGAAAGGTCAGCAGGGTAAACGAGCATAATCCCCCCGAAGGGGCCACCAGGGTGACGATCGTCACAGGCCGCGGGGAAGAGATAATCGGGGACAACCCCGAAACTATAATGATCGGACGGAGGACCGGCGGTCTCCACCGCCTGAACAAGAAAGAGGCCAACACGGTTGTGAGAACCGTGGTCAGGGCCGAAGAAGAAGATGGCGGGGAAGTGGCGGTAGAGCCCCGCAGAATGAGGGTGGAAGGCAGGAGCAGGCCGTTCCAACACCTGCGGAAACTGGTCCCCAACCTCCTCAAAATGTGGCGGCACCCATAGAGGTAGCCGGAGATATTTATGTTATCTCCGGTGGTTTGAGAATAAATGAATCGGTCCGGGACCGAAAGAGAATGGCGCGCGGAGACTCCGCTGAGAGCTCTGAGTCTGTGGCGCTGGTAAAATATGATCCCATGGAATGGTCCTCCCTCTTCAGAGAGTACATTACTTTCACCTTGGCTCATCAGGAAGGGATCACCGATCCGTGCGACGATCCCCTTACCATCACTGGGATCATCGGGAATCGTCGTGTCCACAGAATCTTAGTGGACACTGGGGCTTCGTGCAATCTAATGAAGCGCGAAGTTGCCGAAATGTTGGGAGCTGCTGCTCACGATCTCCCGATCGCTAATATAACTCTTTGTTCGTTCGACCAAAGGAGCGTTATTCCATGCGGGAAGATGTTTTTCCCAGTTACCCTTGGAGAGCCATCCAAGGACCGATCGGAAGACCTGGAATTCATTATCGTTGAAGTCGACTTGGCTTAAAACGCTATTATCGGACGGACCGGCCTTAGTAAGTTTGAGGCGGTCCCTTCTACTTATCACATGATGCTCAAATTCCACTCCATCCATGGAGTTATTTCTGTTAAGGGGGATCAGAAAGTAGGTAGGCAATGCTACATGAGCTCGTGCCGAACTTTGGCACCAGTCAAAAGGGCCCGGGTGGATCTACTGGAAGAGTTGCCGCACCCGAGGCAAGCAATGGAACCCGTAGGGTTCAAATTGATCAACCTAGTTGAGGATGACTCAACCAAGACAACTCGCATCGGGGCACATCTAGCCTCTGACTTTGAAAAAGAACTGATCCACCTACTGAGAAGCCACGTGGATATATTCGCATGGACCCCGGACGATGTTCCGGGGATTGACCGATCCGATAGTGAACATCGGATCAACACTGAGCTAGGAACGAAGCCTGTTAGGCAGAAAAGGAGACGCTATTCTCCTGAGAAGATCGAGATTATCCGGGCTGAAGTGAATAAGCTGCTACGGTCGGGATTTATCAGAGAAATCCACTATACTGAATGGGTTGCAAACCCAGTGGTGGTTTCCAAACCGGACGGGAAATGGCGAATGTGCATCAATTATACCGATGTTAACAAAAGCTGTGAGTCAGACCCTTTCCCATTGCCGCACATCGACCGATTGGTAGATGTTGTTTCTGGTAGCACCATGATGAGTACCATGGATGCTTATTCTGGATATCACCAGATCTTCTTGGCTGAGGAAGATCAGAAGAAATCATCATTCATGACTGAAGATGGGGTTTTCTGTTATGTGGTTATGTCATTCAGTCTCAAAAATGCCGGAGCAACATACCAAATGTTGGTCAACAGAATCTTTAGAGAGTTGATTGGCCATATGATGGAAGTGTATGTTGACGATATGATTCTGAAATCTATGAATGATGAAGACCACCATTCTTATTTGTCTCGTTGTTTCGAAGTATGCCGAAAGTATAAGCTCAAACTAAATCCAAACAAATGCTGCTTCGGGATCCGAAGTAGAAAATTTTTAGGATATTATGTTTCAGAGAAAGGCATAGAGGTTAACCCTGAAAAGGTGCAGACTATCATTGATATGCAACCTCCGAGAAACAAAATAGAGTTTCAAATGCTTACTGGCCGGCTAGCTGCACTGAGCAGTTTTATTTCGAAATCCACAGACCGGGCCTTACCTTTTTTCAGAGTGCTAAGAAAAGAAAGCCATCTAGATTGGACCGAAGAATGCGATCGGGCCTTCTCCGAGCTAAAGACATATTTAAGCACTCCCCCGGTGATGGTAAGCCCGACTTGTGATGAGCCGTTGGGGTTATATCTGGCGATATCAGAAGTTGCCGTCAGCGCAGCTTTGGTAACCATACGAGATGACATTCATAGACCGGTTTATTATGTCAGCCATTCGCTGGTGTCTGCTGAAACCAGGTATTCCACCATGGAGAAATTCTTGCTGGCGTTGAAAAAAGATGTATCCAAGCTGAAACATTATTTTGAGGGCCGAACGGTCTATGTCTATACGGATCAACCTCTGAAAGTGCTCCTTAGACAGAAGGATTTGAACGAGAGACTGGCAAAATGGGCTATCAAACTCAGTGCTATGTATCTGTAATTCCTACCCCTATGGGCGATCAAAGCCCAGGTTCTAGCCGACTTTGTGGTTGAAATGATCCGATCGGCCATTTATCTTAACCAAGAGGATGATCGATGGATAGNCTTCGCTTCCCTCTTCATCCTTTCCTTGTAGAATTGCTCTCGCATCTACAAATTCATCTTTTCCAACTGACCCCAAATTCAGTTTCTCTTATCGTCGCCTTCATAATATTTTTGGAGGTGAATTGTATTCCTCCGACTATAGACCTTTTCTTCCAAATATTCTACATCGGTGCTACCGTCAATTTTGGTGCCCAAGGTTGTATATTTTTCCGCCCGAGGCACAAGACGAGCCCATTCCCTTTTTCTGCACCCCACTCCAACCACGATTGGAAGAAACACTTCTTCTTTGTCTGCGGTGTGGGGGATACGAGGCTGTCTCCTCTGAGTCTTCCTTGGCGGTTCCCCGTTGAAGGGGAACCATTTTTTCCCGAAGCCTACGGCCCAACTCCTCAATTGCGCTAGGTCTGACGGCGCTGATTGGACCGTGAAGATCTTATTTTACGCCCCGATCTTGGTTGCTTTCAACCTCCTTCCGGTCCCCCCCTCCCCCATTTTAGTAGAGAACTACTAGGTATATGAACCGTATATTCAGATAGGGGCTAAATTTGATAACTCTTCTTTGATAGGATCGAAACTCAGGAACTTGATTTAACTTGTTTCAAATTTCAACTTCGCGTTTCTCACTTAACTTACGTGTTTTGCAGATAACATAATGGCTCCGGCTAAGGATCCAACATAAAAGGGGGACCAGCTGAATTTCCTCCGTGACCTTCTTGCGGAGGATGATGAGCTCATCTTCGAGGCGCCACCGGGGACTCGGAACCGAACTACCGCAGCCGAGCTGGAGTCAAGTTTACAAGAATCGGCATCCCCGACTGGGGAAATAAGATGCGACATTCCTCCACCACCACAACCTGCTACAGCGGTGGCCATTCCCGAGCCGGTAAATGAGGATCCGGCTGCAGCAATTACTGAGAGTCCCGAAGACCTAATCCCCTTGTCTCGGTGATTAGGTTACGCGGTTGAGGAGCCCACCCCCGATGAAGGCATGTACGACTTTGCCGAAACAATAGTGGATATCATCGGGGACGACGAGGAGGCCGAGATTAGCGAGGAGCAACCGATGGACCCGGTGGTGGAGGAAATATGACAAGAAATCCGCCCGGAGGGGGAGACCGGCCAAGGCACTCGCCCGGACAAGGGGAAAAGACCGGTGGAGGATCCCACCGTCTTGGAGCTCACGGAACACAACAGAAAGAGTGGGTTAACCGCCGAATTTATCGACGCCTTCCGTATACATGATATCCCGAGACTGACGGTTAAGGAATGGCTCGATATGAGACGTCGGGCCGGCTTTGTACTGATAAAACACAGACTCACCTTTCGAATTCCGAGATGTGACAACGTATCGAGTCGGCCGGCCCTGGCATACTTGGAGCGGAACCCGGAATTGCCGCCTCGTGGTCAGGATGACCACACGGTGTTTACCGACGTTGGTCGGTTAATGAGTCAGACTACGACGATGCGTCGCGCCATTGGGGAGGTTCGTCGCGACACTAACGATGATTTCTTTATATCTTTATCCTTTGCACCGTATGTACTAACCCTTCTTGTTTTCATTTCAGATGGAGCGCACCATAATCGAGTTGGGCACTGCAGCTGCAGTAGGGGAATACTGTATGCTTAGACACTCGGAGCTCGACTCTCCGGATATTATCGGAGAGCAAACGAAAAAGGCGGCGGAGAAGCTGATGCAGAATCAGCGAGATAAGCATGCCCAAGAGATGGCAGCACTCCGAGAAGAGCATAGCAAAGCAATTGACTCTTTGCTTCGAGCTCACCGCAGCGAGCTGACGGAGAATTCAGCTTTTCATATTGGGCAAAGGCACGCCCTAGAGCAATCCATAGAAACCCTCAAGTTCAACGAGAAGTACGCACAGGACAAGCTGAAGGAAACCCGAGAGCAAACTGAGGAGAAGCTGAGGAAGTCCATTGAGGAAAAAGCGGCCGATAAGAAAGCTCTCGGGAAAGCCACGGAGGAGGTTAAAGAGTTAAAAGCAAGGAACGAAGGCCTCCAATCCGTCACTGATCGACTCCGGGCACGAATCACCAAGTTGCCGTCCCAGATCAACGACTGCTTACGGAAGTTAATATAGGAGTACACAGTACACTCCCCTACTTTTCGGAATCTGGGGGCGGTAGCCCATGCCAAGTCGAATGTCCTGTACTTCTTACGAGGGAGTGTCCAGACGCAGAGAATCCTGGGCATATCCCTGACCGCTGAGGAGAAAAAGAAACTCGATCCCAAGCTCAATGGGAAGTTCGAGCCTATACCCGGTGATGACATGCTGGATTGCTCACAGGATCCGTTCGGGGCGCTACACTTCAGCTTGGATGATGATTTTCGCCAGCAACTTTACTCGGAGGATATCGAGACGGAAGAGGGCCCATCTCCGAATGCGTTTAGGAGGTTGACTACTTTATTCCCGGAGCCAATGGGCCCCCTCGTGGCGGAGCTCCTGAAAGATGACGATGTAATGGCGGCGTATGATCCTCAAATATATACCTCCGCTAGTGTGACTGGAGCTCGGGAGCGCCACGAAGATGAAATGGCGAGGTTCGCAGCCGACAACCCTCCATCCTCCCAAAAAATAAAGCTGGTGAAAAAGCGCCCCAGCGGGTCTGGTGAAGGCTCATGCTCTCAGAAGAAGAAGAAATAATCTTCTATATCTGATTTCTTCAATTTTTGTATTCTCTCCTCATTTTGTATTCCCCGTGTGTATAAAATTTGATTTTATTTTCCTTTCAATTCCTCCACTGTGTTTTTGAATAAAGAACCATACTCTGAATAATGCAAACTCTCCTCTTTTCAACTTTATTTTCTCGCCACATTCTTCAAGAAATATATAACTCCGAATAATCCACATCAAGAAATAAACTTTCGAGATAATAAGAATATATATGAATCTCCGGTATGGATGCGCAATAATAACGCATATAATAACAATCCGGATGCGTAGAAGTCCCCAGTGTAGCGGAGCTTGTATAGGTCTGCGATAACTCTAAGGCGAACGCCTCTGTGAAATGAGTAGATATTCAAAACAAGTCCACCGTTCTGCATTCACCAATATATCTTTGCCATCGGTATATACTTGCACCAGGGGTCGTCACACTCTCGCCACCGGTATATACTTGCACCCGGGGCCATCATACTCTCGCCGCCGGTATATACTTGCACCCTGGGCCATCATACTCTCGCCACCGATATATACTTGCGACCGGGGCCATCATACTTTTGCCGCCGGTATATACTTGCACCCGAGGCCATCACACTTACTCGGCTCGTCCATAAGACGGCGCCGTCGTACAATCGACCCGTTCATAAAACGGTGTCATTCGGTCCGTCCATAAGACGGTGCCATCGCACTTTCGACCCGTTCATAAAACGGTGTCATTCG
>RWGZ01001436.1:702429-856543 GCA_009725065.1 Utricularia reniformis
AAGGCATCTAACATACTAAGCAATTCAAAGCCACAGGCCGCATCCACCATCATGTCAATGGCCGGCAGCGGATACGGATCCTTCGGGCATGCTTTATTTAAATCAGTAAAATCGATGCAAACTCTCCAGCCACCACTCGTCTTTGGGACCACCACTGGATTCGCGACCCAATCAGTGTATCTAACAGGCTCTATGAATCCTGCCTGCAGCAAACTTTCCACCTCCTTATCAATCGCCCTCTCTTTCTCAGGGGAAAACTTCCTCTTCTTCTGATGAACTTGATATTACCTGGGTATATTCCCTTGTGTTTATCCTTACCCGGGGGCTCGTCCGACGTGGTTATTGGTATCTTCGGTATTTTCATATTCTTATCGGATGGCATTCTCAAGTGGTATTCTCGCAATTCTTGCTCGCCGGGCCCCGTATAAAGCTTCTGTAAGCATTTTGAGATGTTTTGGGTCATTTCGGCCCCGGAACGGGCCAGGGGTATTTTCGTAATTTGCCACCCAGGAGCGCACAGATTAGGTGCAATGATGTTATGTGGCTGCGTATTCGCTATCTGAAGGCAAAGGACTGACATACGAGGTTCTCGGGAATTTTCTAATCGTATTTCCGACTAATGTCTTGTCCGGGATTGGTTCCCGAAGCTTCGGGATCATCATGGCGTTTATTATATTATAATTGGATAATATTTAATTATTTTGGGCTTAGTGGAGTAAATTAGGCTTATGGGCTCAAGTAAGTGGAGTTGGGCTGGATTTCTCTATAAATACAAGGTCTGGTGCACTTGGACGGGATTCGGACTTTGATCACTCTTCCCAAGGCAGAACTTTACCTCCGACTCGCGTCCAAACGCGTCTAGCCGCGCCCAATCGAGCCTGGCCGCGTCCAGAAGCGCCCAGCCACACCCAACCACGCCTAGCCGAGTCCAGTTGCGCAGAGCCTCGCCCAGTCGTGCCTAGTCGCGACCAATCGAACGCGAGAGCAGAGCTGCCTGCCTGCACTGTTCACTCGCGTCCAGTCGAACGTAGCTGACACTGTTCACTCGCGTCCAGTCGCGCTCAGCCGCGCCCAACCACGCCTAGCTGCGTCCAATTGCGCAGAGACGCGCCCGGTCGTGCCTAGTCGCGACCAATCGAACGTGAAAGCCGAGCTGCCTGCCTGCACTGTTCACTCGGGTCTAGTTGAACGTAGCTGACACTGTTCACTCGCGTCCAGTCGAACGCAACTGACACTGTTCACTCGCGCCCAGTGGAACGCAACTGCAGATTTGATCATTTCTCGAGCCGTTTTTGCCCGTATTATCATTATCACCTCATTGTACTTGTACTGCTTGATTATTATAGTGGAAACCAAGGTAGAGCTTTGCTCTCCCGAGGAGGTAAGCTCACACATTGTGGGCCCAACCTCGTATATCGCTCGTGTCCCCACAACAATCTAATTTCGAGTAAATTATAAATTGATTGACCTAAAAATAAATAAGCAAAATATTTTTAGACTAGATCAGTTTGGCGCCGTCCGTGGGGACCGAGATCTTTTATCCCATTGAGAGCTTTATTACCGGGGGCTCGGTCGTCAGTTCTGGAGGAGCCCCCTGCTCAAAATGTGACTATTCGGCCCTCCCGGAGCGGGTTTTCATCCGAGGGGAACCAAGTTTTTATCCTCGATCACGCGAATGTCTGTCCAAATGTTATGAATTCGCACGAGTTGGCCGAGTTGCGGTCCGTAACACCGCCCACCTGCCACCACCTTCACGCTCTAGATCTGCTGATCAGACAGAAACCGATGAGGATTTGGAAGAGCGAAGGCGTACTTTAATCGCCCAATTAGAGCAAGTGGTGGCTCAAAGGAGAGCCCGAAGGAATAATGCCACCCCGGAACCTGTTACTAATGTGGCCTCAGAGGATGATATTGATCGTGTTTGGAACCACGAGAAAATACTGCAGCAATCGAAGAGCAAAGCAACACTTTACAAAAGATCGGAGAATTGATAGAATCAAAATTTAAGGAGATGAGCGGGAAGTTGGAGCAAAGCGAGGCAAGGATGAACCAGTTGGAGGCCAATCTGACTCTTGGCCAGGAAAGGAGAAGAGTGTACGGGGAGCACACCCGGGATACTCATCAGACATCAGCTTACGAGGGAGACTACTTTGAGAATGAGAGGGTTAATGAGCCCATCGGTAATCGAGGAAAGGCGTCACCATCTTTGGAAGTTTTGCAAAGTCCATGGAATACTTCGAATGCCCTATCTCCTTTTCCATGGCAATTATCGGAGCCACTCGCTCCGAATTTATTGAAATGCCTAAGGATCTTCCACAGTATCGCGGGTCGACTGACCCGCATGCCCATACGTCGAATTTGGAAATCCATGTAAGTTTGATGAATTTCTGTGATGCGGCCATGTGTTTCGTCTTCGCCGCCTCTCTTAAAGAATCAGCCCTCCGATGGTTTAACCGGTTGCCGAAACGTTCGATCGTTTCTTATCAGGATTTTAAGGATCAATTCTATTCGGCTTTCGCGCCTTTTAACACGCCGATAAAGTCTATTACTTCTTTGACCGCGTTGCGGTATGATTCTTCGGAAAGATTGTTGGGTTTTATTACCCGTTTCGAGGCCGAGTGTAGGAAAATACCTCGGATCACTGTTAGTGAGAAGGTTGGGGTGCTGTAGCTTATTCTAGCTGGGCATCCGTTATGTAATTCTATGAATAGGGATCCCCCCGAAAGTATGGAGGATTTGGCTTTGAGATGCACACAGTATATCCGAGAAGATGAAGGTTTGCGAGATCATGGAGTGATCGAAGTGCGGGCATATGGTTCCCACAATATTGTTGCAAGTCGCGGGCCGGACAAGATTGTCCCACATGCAAAACCGAAGTGGAGAGCATTTCCCACATACAATTATGAGCAGATTTTTGCGATTATCGAGCAAAAGAAGGCAGGTTCACTTCGTTATCCTCCTCCTTTGCATGAACCAACACCGGGGACTTACGAGTCCTAAGTATTTTGTCGCTTCCATCGGAGTTTTGGGCACGCAACCAATGATTGCATGGAGTTAATGTCCGAGGTAGAAAGGTTGTTGGAATTGGGTCAGCTTGATGAACTGATCAGCACTGTGGAGGCTCTACCCGAGTCTAAACTGGGAAAAATCGATATAAGTATTCCGGAGGGGACGGCACCCAAACCCCCAAGGGCCGACGCACCACGGCCAAATGAAAGAGGACATGGATACGGAGGACAGCGTGGCCAGCGTCAAGGAGGTGGCCAGAGAGGATTCTTTAATGGTGGCAGACAGAATCAGAGAGGAGGAAGGAGAGGAAACAACTATCGTGGCCGCGGCAGGCATCAGCCGCAAAGAAATCAGCAGGGGTACGGATATGAATCTTATCCACCAGCCCCCGCGAATCAGCAAGCATTGCCTCCTCCTCCGGTTGGCCCTAACCAGGGTCAACCTATTTTGAATGTTGAAAATGCCCAACCAAGATGGGGCAACCTAGGCCCCAACATTATGACTATCGCGGGGGGAAAAAGCGTCGGCGATTCGAATCGCGCCCGTAAACGTTCCTTTCAGGCACTACACCAGCAGGGGCGATTCATGGAAATTAACACGGTCCAGTTGACGGACTTGGACAAGATGACGATCTCTTTCGAACCTGAGGATTTATCTGGGGTTTTCTCCCCACAAGATGATGCATTGGTTGTCTCTCCTATTATTGCGAATCATCCTGTTTCTCGAGTGTTAGTTGACACCGGGGCTGCTACCAACATATTGACTCTTGCGGCATTTGAGCAAATGGCACTGAAAGGAACCACCCAACTCCAACCTGTGCACACGAAACTAGTTGGTTTTAATAATAGCGTTGTTGCGGCTGAGGGATCTGTTTTTCTGCCGGTGACTTTGGGCGATCCCGAAATATCAAGAACTTTGATGGTGGAGTTTGTGGTGGTGGATCTCCCTATACTCCCATATAATGCAATCCTGGGGAGATGTTGTTTAAACTTATTCGGAGCTGTGGTGTCTCAACCGCATTTGATGATGAAGTTCCCAACACAATTAGAGGTTGGGAAGATGAAGGGAGATCAGGAATTGGCGCGATCATGTTATAATGTAATGTGCAGGAGTGGTATGGATGGATCGAAAGCAAAGTCACATGTTTATATGGTGGAATTCTCGTCTGATGAAGTTATTGAAACGAATGACGGACCCTCTCTTAGGAAGTTTAAAGAGAACGACATGAAGATGGAGCCTTTGGGAATCAAGACAGTGCCTTTATTTCACGGCAATCTTGAAAAGACAGTGACAATCGGTTCCGAGTTGTCACCTGAGGTTGAGAAGGAGTTCATCAGAAGAAGAGGAAGTTTTCCCCTGAGAAAGAGAGGGCAATTGATGAGGAGGTGGAAAGTTTGCTGCAGGCAGGATTCATAGAGCCTGTTAGATACACGGATTGGGTCGCGAATCCAGTGGTGATCCCAAAGACGAGTGGTGGCTGGAGAGTTTGCATCGATTTTACTGATTTAAATAAAGCATGCCCGAAGGATCCGTATCCGCTGCCGGCCATTGACATGATGGTGGATGCGGCCTGTGGCTTTGAATTGCTTAGTATGTTAGATGCGTTTAAGGTATATAACCAAATTTTCATGCATTGTGAGGACAAGTTGTTTACTTCATTTATGACAAACAAAGGCATTTTTTGCTATAGAGTTATGCCATTTGGGTTGAAAAATGCTGGGGCCACCTATCAACGTTTAATGAATTCGATGTTCAAAGATATGATCGGAAAGTCTTTGGAGGTTTATATCGACGATATATTAATAAAGAGTAAACATGGGGATAATCACATCCAGTATTTGAATGATTGTTTTGGGGTGCTGAGAAAGTATAGAATGAAATTGAATCCGCTCAAGTGTGCTTTTTGTGTGAAAGGAGGCAAATTCCTCGGCTTTATGGTATCTGAAAGAGGAATTGAGATGAATCCGGATAAGATAACAGCTATCCAAGAAATGACCCCTCCGACGACTGTTAGGGAAGTTCAAAGGCTAACTGGGAGGTTAGCTTCATTAAATCGCTTCATCTCGCGATCTGCAGAGAGAAGTTTGCCATTTTTTAAGGTTTTGCGTAAAACGAATCTTTTGTATTGGGACGACGAATGTAGCAGGGCTTTTGAGAGTTTGAAAGACTATCTGAGTAAACCACCGTTTATGTCTCCTCCATCTCCGGGAGAACCGTTGGGTTTATATTTGTCAGTGACAAAAGAGGCAGTGAGCGCCGCGTTGGTCAGACATAGCGACAAAGAGCACAGACCGATATATTATGTGAGCAGGAAATTGCAGGGAGCGGAGTCCCGATACACTGATTTAGAGAAGTTCGTATTAGCCCTGATTGTCGCCTCAAGGAGATTGAGGCACTATTTTCAAGGACATCATATTGCAGTCCTGACAGATCAGCCTATCCGAAGTGTGCTATCAAAGATTGATGCCTCTGGTAGGCTAGCAAAGCGGAATATCGAATTGGGCCAGTATCAGATAGAGTATATCTCCAGGCGAGCGTTAAAGTCCCAGGTGTTAGTGGATTTCATAGTAGAGATGACTCGGTCGGAGGAATTGGGTATTCAGGAGTACTGGGACGCCTTTGTCGATGGATCGGTATCTGCCGGGTGAGCCGGCATTGGTATTTATTTTAAAGAAAGGAAATCTGGTGAAGAACATGAGTATGCTGTAAAGTTGCACTTCCCTGCAACTAACAACGTCGCCGAGTATGAAGCCTTGATATTTGGTATTAACTTGGCAGTGGAAATTGGAATCGTTCGTTTGCATGCTCATTCTGATTGCAGTTAGTGGTGAACCAATTTGCAGATACTTACTCCACCAAGGGAAACGATTTGTGCAGATATTTTGAAAAGCTCAAAGAGGCGGCTAAGAGTGTTAAGATGTTTACGCTTACATATATCTCGAGGGAGGAAAACACGCGTGCAGACGGTCTTGCAAAGGCGGCGACGATTTTAGAACTCTCGGATGAGTCGAAGATAACAATAATGTTCCACTACCAGCCCTCTGTCAGTCCACTGGAGAAACAGACGGCCGAGGTGGCTAATTTGGAACTTTTGAATGAGACATGGTTTTTATTGGATGCCGTAACCGACGAGCCATCATGGAAGGTTGCTATTGTAAATTATCTGATCAAGAGAGAATTACCCACCGACGAAGGTGAGGCTCGAAGGACTATGCAAAGAGCTACAAATTTTGTCTATGTGGATGATAAGTTGTATAAGAAGAATTTTGGAGGCCCATATCTTCGATGTTTGTCCCCAGTACAGGCAAAAGCCGTTATAGAAGAGGTTCACGCTGGGGACTGTGGTGATCATTCAGCAGATCGATCTTTGGCGAACAAGGTTAAGAGGGCCGGTTATTTTTGGCCAACACTGGTGAAAGATTGTGTGAATTTTGTTCGGGCTTGTTCTGCTTGTCAGTTCCACTCGAACGTGCATTATGTACCAAGAGCCAGCATGAAACCTTTACCGACAACATGTCCTTTCGATATTTGGGGCATCGATATTTTAGAACCGTTTCCGAAGGCTCCTAGCCAAAAGAAGTTTTGCATCGTGGCCGTGGAGCATTTCTCTAAGTGGATAGAGGTTGAAGCTGTATCACGCGTTCGGGAACAGGAGGTTATCAGTTTCCTTTGGAGGTACATTGTGTGCCGATTCGGAATTCCCAGAATTTTGGTGTCGGATAACGGAACGCAATTTGCCGGTAAGAGAGTAAATGAATGGTGTGAGAGTTATGGAATTGAACAGCGGTTTACCTCCGTGGCACACCCAGAGACAAACGGGCTTACAGAGGTAATCAATCGTATTATCCTACAACAGCTGAAAACACGAATAGATGAATCGAAAGGCTCTTGGGTGGATGAATTGCATAATGTGATGTGGGCGTATCGGACATCACCAAGGTCCACTACCGGGTTCAGCCATTTCTCTTTAGTATATGGCTCTGAGGCCGTGTCTCCGGTTGAAGTGACTATTTTATCGGAAAGAGTTGTCGCTTATGACGAGGTGTTGAACGAGTATATGAGAAAGTTGGACCTTCACTGTATTGATGATATCCGCGATAGAGCCGCAATACGAATGGAGGTATGTAAAAGGCGGATGGCTAAGAGGCACGACAAAGGCGTTCGACCTATGTTGCTAAAAGTTGGAGACTTGATTCTTAAGAAAGTGGTGGTCTCAAAGCATGTTGGCAAGCTGGATCGAAAGTGGGAAGGACCGTATAGAGTAGCGGCCGTAGTGAAGGAAGGAACGTACAAAATCGCAAATATGAGCGGGGAGGAGCTGCCACGGACTTGGCATATTTCCAATTTGCGCAAGTATTATGTATAGACGTGACTCATCGATCTTTTTGAAAATAAAAATTTTCCCTCTTTTTGTAGTCATATTCTAATTTTTTAAGTATCTTTTTTGACGACATGAATGCAATCGACTAGGGGACTGGTAAGGTAGGAGTAGGTCCATTGCGTTTTAGTACGAAGGAGGATGGAATAAATTAAATAAGTTAGATTAGAAACGCAATGTACCACCTGTCTTATAGTCGATCATTTTCAAACTCGTCAAATTAAATACTGTGTCAAAATATTTTGAACATGATGAGTCTTCCTGTCCGCGGCAGAACCGTCTGTACATTATGACTGTTTGAATATGTTAAGAGGCCTGTTTGTNTTTTGGGAGGATGAAGGGTTAACGCCTTTTTCTTGAGGCCTCGCAGTGGCCAACTTCTTGGAGGCGAACCTTGCCATTTCGTCTTCGTGGCGCTCTCGAGCTCCAGTCACACTAGCGGGAGTATATATCTGAGGGTCGTACGCCGCCATCACATCATCATCTTTCAAGAGCTCCGCCACGAGGGGGCCCACTGGCTCCGGAAATAAAGTAGCCAACCTTCTAAATGAATCCGGAGATGGGCCCTCTTCTGTTTCGACATCCTCCGAGTAGAGCTGCTGGTGAAGATCTTCATCCAAGTTGAAATGTAGCGCCCCGAACGGATCCTGTGAACAATCCAACATGTCCTCACCGGGTACAGGCTCGAACTTCCCGGTGAGTCTGGGGTCGAGTTTCTTTTTCTCCTCAGCTGTAAGGGACACGCCCAGGATTCTCTGCGTCTGGACACTCCCTCTTAAGAAGTACATGACATTCGACCAATGTTTTCATACCGGGCGGTATACCGCCGGTATACCACCCGGTACATCAAATTTCGCTCGGTACCGGTATTTTTTTTCGTACCGCCCGGTACCGGGTATTCGGGCCGATTTGCGGATTTTTTCGGGTCTAATCCTAAAATACTAATTAAATATTAATATTTTTAAAAGATAAAATAAAATAAAAATTGGTACTGACCGGTATACCGTCCGGTATACCAATCGTACCGCTCATACCGGTCCAGACCGGTACGTAATTCTGGACCGGTATGAAAACATTGCATTCGACTTGGCATTAGCTAACGCCCCTAGATTTCGGAAAGTAGGGGAGTGTACTGTGTACTCCCATATTAACTTTCGGAAGCAGTTGTTAATCTGGGACGACAGCTTGGTGATTCGCGCCCGGAGTCGATCGGTGATAGATTGGAGGCCTTGAGTCTTTGTTGTTAGTTCTTTGACCTCCCCCATGGCTTTCCCGAGAGCTTTTTTATCGGCCGCATTTTCTTCTTTGGCCTTCCTCAGTTTTTCCTCAGTTTGCTCTCGGATCTCCTTTAACTTGTCCTGCGCGTACTTCTCATTCACCTTGAGGGTCTCTATGGATTGTTCAAGGGCATGCCTTTGCCCGATGTGGAAGGCGGAGTTCTCCGTCAGCTCGCTGCGATGAGCTCGAAGTAAAGACTCAATCGCCTTACTATGCTCTTCTCGGAGTGCTGCCATCTCCTGAGCATGTCTATCTCGCTGATTCTGCATCAGCTTCCCCGCCGCCTTTTTGGTTTGCTCCCCGATAATGTCTGGCGAGTCGAGCTCCGAATGTCTGAGAATACAGTATTCCCCTACTGCAGCTGCGGTGCCCAACTCAATTATAGTGCGCTCCATCTGAAATGAAAACAAGAAGGGTTAGTACATACAGTGTAAAGGATAAAGTTATAAAGAAATCATCGTTAGAGCGTCGCGACGAACCTCCCCAATGGCGCGACGCATCGTCGCGGTCTGAGTCATTAACCGACTGATGTCGGTAAACACTGTGTGGTCATCCCGACCACGAGGCGGTAACTCTGGGTTCCGCTCCAAGTATGCCAGGGCCGGCCGACTCGACACATTGTCGCACCTCGGAATTCGGAAAGTGAGTCCATCCTTTATCAACACAAAGCCGGACCGGCGTCCCATATCGAGCCATTCCTTGACCGTCAGCCTCGGGATGTCATGTATACGGAAGGCATCGATAAAATTGGCGGTTAACCCACTCTTCCTGTTGGGTTCCGCGATCTCGAAGACGGCGGGCTCCTCCGCCGGTCTTTTTCCCTTGTCCAAGTGAGGCACCTGACTGGTCCCTCCCTCTGAGCAGGCCTCCTGGCGTGTTTCCCCCACCATCGGATCCGTCGGTTGATCCCCACTTCTCTCGCCCTCCTCATCATCCCCGATGATATCCACTAAGTTTTCGGCAAAGTTGTACATGCCGTCATCAGGGGTGAGCTCCTCAACCGTGTATCCTAATCGCCGAGACAACGGGATTAGGTCTTCGGGGCTCTCAGTAATTGTTGCAGCCGGATCCTCTTCTACCGGCCCGGGATTGGCCACAGCTGCAGCAGGTTGTGGTGGTGGAGGAGTGTCACATCTTATTCCTCCAGTTGGGGACGCCGATTCTCGCAGACTTGACGCCAGCTCGGCCGCGGCAGTTCGGTTCCGAGTCCCCGGAGGCGCCTCAAAAATGAGCTCATCGTCTTCCGCGAGAAGATCACGGAGGAAATTCAGCCGATCCCCCTTTTTGGTTTGATCCTGAGCGGGAGCCATTATGTTATCTGCAAAATACGCAAGTTAAGTGAGAAACGCGAAGTTTGAATTTAAAGACAAGTTAAATCAGGTTCCTAAGCGTTGATCCTATCAAAGATGAATTATTAAATTTAGCCCCTATATGAATATACGGATGAGGTACCTAGCAGTTCTCTACTAAAATGGGGGGGGACCGGAAGGAGGTTGAAAGCAACCAAGATCGGAGCGTAAAGTAAGGTCTTCACGGTCCAGTCAGCGCCGTCAGACCTAGAGCAGTCAAGGAGCGCCTTCCTCAGAGGCCTCNGACGTAAGCCCACACAATGTGGGCCCAACCTCGTATATCGCTCGTGTCCCCACAATAATAAATTCAGCCAAGTTTATTTTCAAACAAGATCGGACGGTTGCTTTCAGCCTCCTTATTTTATTATGGTCTGACGGTTGTTTTCAACCAAGATCGGAGCGTAAAGTAAGGTCTTCACGGTCCAGTCAGCGCCGTCAGACCTAGAGCAGTCAAGGAGCGCCTTCCTCAGAGGCCTCGGAAGGGCCGTAGGCCTCAGGAAAAAATGGTTCCCCTTCAACGGGGAACCGCCAAGGAAGGCTCAAAGTTGACAACCTCGTTTCCCCCACCCCACAGACGAAGAAGAAATGTCTCTTCCAGTCGTGGTTGGAGTGGGGTGCAGAAAAAGGAAACGGGCTCGTCTTGTGCCGCGGGTGGAAATATATACAACCCTGGGCACCAAAATTGACTGCAGCACCGATATTGAATATTTGAAAGAAAAGGTCTATGGTTGGAGAAATACAATTCACCTCCATAAATATTATGAAGGCGACGACAAGAGAAATTGAATTTGGAGTTAGTTGGAAAAACTGAATTTGTAAATGCGAGAGCAATTCTACAAGGAAAGGATGAAGAGGGAAGCGAAGGTCACATTCTAAGTGTTCGAGAGAGAGTATGGGTGGCGATTGGAGGCGTCAAGAGACGGTCGCTAGTTTCGGGTTGATATAGCACACAGTCGGAAGGGAAATAATATTGCTCAAGAATAGATCTCCACTTCCGAGAATGCATGCTATGAGGTGGGTTAAAAGACTTAAGAGCTTTAATCGCGGAATTTTGAGGGCCGAGGGTGTTTTCAAAAAGCTACCCTCTTGAAAAAATGAGAATTTACAGTGGAAAGGCACGGAGGAAACGGGGCTGAGATCGAATCGAAACTCCCCTGATTGGATGAGGAGTCCGAATGGTTTGAAGATGAGGTGGCAAAGCCCGAAGATTCGGTGCGATCGGAAGACATTGGTAAATTTAAGTTCGAATTTATTTTTTGAAATTAATTTTACAAGTTTTAAGTCCGAGTCGCGACCAATTGAAGTTTCGTCGCGAATGGTACAGTACTCGCGAGTTATCGTCGCGAGTAGCACAGTGTTCATGATTTAAGTTATACGTTTTCGTCGCGACTTACTGAGTTTGGTCGCGAGTGCCACAGTATTATGTTTGGTCGCGAGAAGTCCAACAAGCGATATGTCGCGAGTGGTACAGTATGTGTGGTTGATCGCGAGTGGCACAGTTATACGATTGGTCGCGAGAGCTTGATTGGTCGCGAGAGTTCAGAAGTCCGCGCGAGAGAATGAATTGTGAGGAGCGAACAGTGTATTTATAGGGGCAGAATCCCGAGCCGGAATAACCTCGAAATTTTCACCCGAGCTCAGAATCTGACGTACTTAGTGTCAGAACGATCGCATCGACGAGAGGTTTTCAACCGTGCCAAGGATTTCCTCGCCGGGGCCCCAGAACGATAACTGGCTTTCGGGACGAGCTGATGATATATGGTTTACGACTCATACTCTGAATCTGAAAACCAGGGGACTATTGATATTACCCGGGTATATTCTCTCGTATTTATCCTTACCCAGGGGCTCGTCCGACGTGGTTATTGGTATTTTCGGTATTTTCATATTTCTATCGGATGGCTTTCTCAAGTGGTATTCTCGCAATTCTGGCTGGCCGGGTCCCGTATAAAGTCTCTGTAAGCATTTTGAGATGTTTTGGGTCATTTTGAGATGTTTTGGGTCGCGACTAGACTCACCTAGTCGCGACCAGCCTTTATCCGGGACCAAACAGCAGCGGTCGCGACCAGTGACTAGTTCAACTAGTCGCGACCAGTGACCATCCGCGACCAGTGGTCCTCTCGCGCCCAACCGCGTTGGTCGCGACCAGCCCGACCAGTGACTAGTTCAACCAGTCGCGACCAGTGACCATCCGCGACTAGTGGTCCTCTCGCGCCCAACCGCGTTGGTCGCGACCAGCCTGTCTGTCTGCACTGTTCACTCGCGTCCAGTGGAACGCGATTGCATATTTGATCGTTTTTCGAGCCGTTTTCGCCCGTATTATCATTATCATCTCATTGTAATTGTATTCTCCGAATATTATAGTGGAAACCAAGGTAGAGCTTTGCTCTCCCGAGGACGTAAGCCCACACATTGTGGGCCCAACCTCGTATATCGCTCGTGTCCCACAAACAATCTAATTTCGAGTAAATTATAAATTGACTGATCTAAAAATAAATAACCAAAATATTTTTAGACTAGATCACTTAGGCATCTCAATAAACTCGGAGCGAGTAGCTCCAATAATCGCCGTGGAAAAAGGAGATAAGGCACTTGAAGTGTTCCACGGACTTTGCAAAACTTCCAAAGATGGTAACGCCTTTCCTCGATTACCGATGGGCTCATTAGCCCTCTCATTCTCAAAATAATCTCCCTCGTAAGCTGAGGTCTGATGAGTTTCCCGGGTATGCTACCCGTACACTCGTCTCCTTTCTTGGCCCAGAGTCAGGTTGGCCTCCAATTGGTTCATCCTAGCCTCGTTCTGCTCCAACTTCCCACTCATCTCCTTAAATTTTGACTCTATCAATTCTCCGATCTTTTGTAGAGTATTGCTTTGCTCTCCGGTTGCTGCAGTATTTGCTCGCTGCTCCGGAACACGATCAATATCTTCCTCTGAGGCCACATCATTAACAGGTTTCGGGGTAACATTGTTCCTCCAGGTTCTCCTTTGAGCCTCAACTTGCTTCAATTGAGCAATTAAAATACGCCTTCGCTCTTCCAAATTCTCATATGTTTCTGTCTGATCAGCAGATCTAGAGCGTGCAGGTGGCGAAAGGTGGGCATTATTACGGACCGCAACTCGGCCAATTCTTGCGAATTCATAACACTCAGATAAACATTCGCGTGATCGAGGATAAAATCTTGGTGCCCTTCCGGATGAAAACCTGCTACGGGAGGGCCGAAGAGTTACATTTTGAGCAGGGGGCTCCTCCAGAACTGACGATCAAGCCCCCGGTAATGCAACAAAATCATCATTAACTTGAGGAATAGGATCCGCCTCAATTTCTTCATCAAAAATATCTTCATCAGAATTCCGAGTAGTCATGATAATAGAAAGCCAAACTCAGCAATAAAGCTCTCAATGGGATAAAAAATCTCGGGTCCCCACGGACGGCGCCAAACTGATCTCGTCTAAAAATATTTTGGGTATTTATTTTTAGATCAGTCAATTTATAATTTACTCGAAATTTGATTGTTGTGAGGACACGAGCGATATACGAGGTTGGGCCCACAATGTGTGAGCTTACGTCTTCGGGAGAGCAAAGCTCTACCTTGGTTTCCACTATAATAATCAAGAGGTACAAGTACAATGGTGTGATATCAATAATCAAGATGGAAGCGGCTCGGAAAACGATCGAGACTGCTAAAAACACTCCGTTACGGCGAAACTGCCAAAAGCTCTGTTACGGTTAATCTGCCAAAAGCTTCGTTACAGTGAAACTGCCCAAAACTCGCGAATAGTGATCTGAAGGGGCCAGTCGCGAGTTTTGGTACGAATTCTCGTGAATAGTGATCTGCAGGGGCAAATCGCGAGTTTTCTTACGACTTCTCGCGAATAGTGACACAAAAGGACGTAGTCGCGAGATTTGGAGCGAAATCTCGTGAATAGTAGCTCAAAGACGGTGGTCGCGAGATTTGGTGCGAAATCTCGCGGATTGAGGCTGAAAAACGAAGTCTCGCGAGCTCGGGCGAAAGTCNTGATTTAAGTAATTAAACTATATTTTAAATGGTTTTGGCATGAAGTCATGTTGTTATGACTTGCACGATCATTCAGTTTTCGAACATACTTTTTTTGTATATACAACAAGTATTCGTGATGTTGTCCTTTATTTAGTTTGAATACTCTTGGTTTTACCAAATTTACAATGTGATTTGTATGAATATCATATGTCTCATTTTTAACATAGTTCGAAATGTTCTAGGTGTGATGATTTTGATTTCAATTAAATATGAATTGATGTTCTAGGTGTGATAAATACATGTTGTTAGAAGAAAGAATAACTTGATTATACTATTATTTATGTGAGTGAAATAAAATCTAAATGTTTATGACATGAAGTCATGTTGTTATGATTTGCACAATCATTCCGTTTTTTAACTTACTTTTTTGTATATACAACAAGTATGCATGATGTTAGTCTTTATATAATTTGAATACACTTAGTTTTACGAAAATAATGATGTGATTTGTATGAAAATGATGTGGCTCATTTTTCACATATATCCACATGTTCTTGGTGTGATGATTTTAATTTCAATTAAACTTGAAATGATGTTGTTTAAACATGAAAACATGTCGATAGAACAAAGAATAACTTGGTTATTCCATGATATAAATAATTTAACTATCGTTTAAATGGTTTTGGCATGAATTCATTTTGTTATTACATGCACGATCATTCCGTTTCGAACTCAATTTTTTTGTATATACAACAATTTTTCGTGTTTTCAGCCTTTATTTAGTTTGAATACACTTGATTTAAACAAATTTACATTGCGATTGGTATGAATATGATGTACCTCATTTTTCACATACTTCCACATGTTCTAGGTTTGATGATTTTGATTTCAATTAAACTTGAATTGATATTGTTAAAACATGAAAACATGTCGATAGAACAAAGAATAACTTGATTCTACCATGATTTATGTGAGTGAACCATAGTCTAAATGTTTATGCCATGAAATCATGTTGTTATGATTTGCACGATCATTCCGTTTTCGAACTTACGTTTTTTGTATATACAACAAGTATTCGTTTTGATAGCCTTTATCTAGTTTGAATACACTTGGTTTTACCAAATTTATAATATGATTTGTATGATTATGATATGCCTAATTTGTCACATAGTTCCACATGTTCTAGGTGTGATGATTTTGATTTTAATTAAACTTGAATTGATGTTGTTGAAATATGAATACATGTTGTTACAACATAAAATAACTTGATTATACCATGACTTATGTGATTGAACTATAGTTTAAATGTTTATGGCATGATGTCATGTTGTTATGATTTGTACGATCATTCCGTTTCGAACTTACTTTTATTTATATACAATATGTATTCGTGATGTTAGCCTATATTTAGTTTGAATACACTGAGTTTTACCAAAATTACAATTTGATTTGTATGAATATTGATATTACCCGGGTATATTCTCTTGTGTTTATCCTTACCCGGGGGCTCGTCCGACGTGGTTATTGGTATTTTCGGTATTTTCATATTTTTATCGGATGGCATTCTCAAGTGATATTCTAGCAATTCTGGCTCGCTGGGCCCCGTATAAAGTTTCTGTCAGCATTTTGAGATGTTTCGGGTCATTTCGGCCCTGGAGGGGGCCAGGGGTATTTTCGTAATTTGCCACACGGAAGCACACCGGTAGGATGCAACGATGTTATGTGGCTGCGTATTCGCTGCTTGGAGGCAAAGAACTAATTTGTGGGTTTTTCCGGTATTTTCTCATCGTATTTCCGACTAATATCTTGAACGGGAATTTTTTTCCAGAAACTTCGGGATCAGCATAGCATTTGTTATATGATAATTGGAGGTTATTTAAGTGTTTTGGGCTAAGTCAAGTAAACTGGGCCTATGGGCTCAGGTGAGTGAAGTTGGGCTGGATTTCTCTATAAATACAAGTCCAGTGCATTTGGACGGATTCGGACTTTTATCACTCTTCCCAAGGCAGAACTTTACCTCCGACTCGCGTCCAAACGCGTCCAGCCGCGCCCAATCGAGCCTGGCCGCTTCCAGTCGCGCCCAGCCGCGCCCAACCACGCCTAGCCGCGTCCAGTTGCGCAGAGCCGCGCCCAGTCGTGCCTAGTCGCGACAAATCGAACGCGAAAGCAGAGCTGCTAACTGACACTGTTCACTCGCGTCCAGTCGAACGCAACTGACACTGTTCACTCGCGTCCAGTGTAACGCGACTGCAGATTTGATCATTTCTAGAGCCGTTTTTGCCCGTATTATCATTATCACCTCATTGTACTTGTACCGCTTGATTATTATAGTGGAAACCAAGGTAGAGCTTTGGTCTCCCGAGGACGTAAGCTCACACATTGTGGGCCCAACCTCGTATATCGCTCGTGACCTCACAACAATCTAATTTCGAGTAAATTATAAATTGACTAATCTAAAAATAAATACCCAAAATATTTTTAGACAAGATCAAATATGATTTGGCTCATTTTTCACATATATTCACTTGTTCTTGATGTGATGATTTTGATTTCAATTAAACTTGAATTGATATCGTTAAAACATAAAAACATGTCGATAGAACAAAGAATAACTTCGTTATACCCTGATATAAGTAATTAAACTACAGTTTAAATGGTTATGGCATGAAGTCATGTTGTTATGACTTGCACGATCATTCCGTTTTCAAACTTAATTTTTTTGTATATAAAACAAGTATTCGTGATGTTAGCCTTTATTTATTTTGAAGACAGTTGGTTTTACGAAATTTACAATGTGATTTGTATGAATATGATATGCCTCATTTTTCAAATAGTTCCACATGTTCTAGGTGTGATGATTTTGATTTCAATTAAACTTGAATTGATGTTATTAAAACATGATTACATGTTGTTAGAACAAAGAATAACTTGATTATACTATGATTTATGTGATCGAACTATAGTTTAAATGATTTTGGCATGAATTCATGTTGTTATGACTTGCACGAGCATTTCATTTTCGAACTTAATTTTTTTGTAAATACAACAAGTGTTCGTGATGTTATCCATTATTTAGTTTGAATATACTTGGTTTTAAAAAATTTAGAATGTGATTTGTATGAATATGATATTCCTCATTTCTCACATAGTTCCACATGTTCTAGGTGTGATGATTTTGATTTCAATTGGACTTCAATTGATGTTGTTAAAATATGAATACATGTCGAAAGAACAAAGAATAACTTTTTTATATCATCATTTAAGTAATTAAACTACAATTTAAATGGTTTTGGCATGAAGTCATGTTGTCATGACTTGCACGATCATTTCGTTTTCGAACTAAATTTTTTGTTTATACAACAAGTATTCGTGATTTTATTACTTATTTAGTTTGAAAACACTTTGTTTTACCAAATTTACAATGTAATTTGTATGTATATGATATGCATCATTTTGCACATATTACCACATTTTCTAGGTGTGATTATTTTGATTACAATTAAACTTGAATTCATGTTGTTAAAAAACGAAAACATGTCGTTAGAACTAAGAATAACATGAAGTCATGTTGTTATGACTTGCACAATCATTCTGTTTTCGAACTTAATTTTTTTGTATATACAACAAGTTTTCGTGAGTTATCCTTAATTTAGTTTGAATTACTTGGTTTTACCAAATTTATAATCTGATATGTTTGAATATGATATGCCTCATTTTTCACATAGTTCCACATGTTCTAGGTGTGATGATTTTGATTTCAATTAAACTTGAATTGATGTTGTTAAAATATGAAAACATGTCGATAGAACAATGAATAACTTGGTTATGCCATGATTTAAGTAATTAAACTATAGTTTAAATGGTTTTGGCATGAAGTCATGTTGTTATGACTTTCACGATGATTCCGTCTTGGAACTTACTTTTTTTGTATATAAAACAGGTATTCGTGATGTTAGGCTTTATTTAGTTTGAATACACTTGGTTTTAGCAAATTTAGAATATGATTTGTATGAATATAATATGCCTCATTTTTCACATAATTCCACATTTTCTAGGTGTGATGATTTTGATTTCAATTAAAGTTGAATTGATGTCGTTAAAACATGAATACATGTTGTAAGTACAAAGAATACCTTGGTTATACCATGATTTAAGTAATTAAACTATAGTTTAAATAGTTTTGGCAAGAAGTCATGTTGTTATGACTTGCACGATCATTTCGTTTTCGAACTTACTTTTTTGTATATACAACAAGTATTCATGACGTTAGCCTTTATTTAGTTTGAATACACTTGGTTTTACCAAATTCAGAATGTGATTTTTATGAATATGATATGACTCCTTTTTTACATTGTTATCGCTTCTAAAAATCGGCAATAACAAAATTTAGACCCCTTTTACGGATAGGGGTCGAACGTAAAAGTAATACGAAAGCAAGAAGTAACGAGACACGATTTTTGTAGGTGGAAAATCTTTCTGTAAAAGAAATGATAAAAAACCACCCCGGCCGTAGCCTTTGAATCCACTATAAACGTCAAGTTCGTAGATTTACAATAGGAGAACATGATGTAGATAATCAAAGAAAAAAGTTCATGTTTTGATGCACGTAGTCGTAGGTTTCCCGGGTGAAAAAGAAAAGAATAGGGGCCTCCTCCTTAAGTCAAGAATACCAGCTCCCCTCCTTAACACTTTAACCATGTTTATATTTTTGATTCGTCCATCCCAATTATAACTCACTAGGCCCACCAATAATGAAGTCCAATAAATAATGATCCATTAATATCTAAATTAGACACATGGTTACAGTAAATAAGTAACCCGATCCAAGTACCACGATAAGCTATAAACAATGTCAATCATCAAAATATCTCGATATGCTTCATTTCTCGACTTGGGAATTACTATATAGAAATATATGTGTCATCGAATAATAAATTTCTCAGGGTGATATCAGAAGTCCCCTGATTTGCGTAGTCGATATATTCGAGTACACAAATCATAATTTTACCTTGAGAATATTGTTGCAATAAACTCACAATAGTAGTATCGCATTTTGAAACTGAATATAACATACATGAGTGAATAAACATATCACAAATAAATAAATATTACTAAATGAATACCATCATCTCATGAAATTCATATATACTTTTAAAATAATGAGTGGGGATATTATCTTCTTATAACTGAACCTAACATTATAATTCTCCAAAATCTCTATCAATGAACTCTATAAAAGTCTTCGATGACTTTTTGTTTCATATGTTGTCTTTAATATTTCTGATAGTTTCCGACAATCAACAAGACTCCTAGTATGTGAGAATATCTTGATATGCCCGAATAAACTACCTAACAATTCCTCATATAATAATTATGATTTTCTGAACACGAATAATAAAATATTCCTTGTTGTTGGATATCATAACTAAGAGTCCCCAGTAATAAAAAAATTTAGTAAATTCCACGTAATAAGTCAATCATTTGATCATCTTGATCGTAAATGAAAATATCTTATCTTAAATAATGTAATCCATGTCGTAGGACCATCACTTGTTCATTTTGATCATAAATGAAATTATCTGAGCAAAAATAATGAAATGTTATGTCATTGGACCATCACTTGGTAATCCTGATTGTAAAGGAGAATACCCGATCATAAATTAGAAAAACCATTCCATACTACAATAAGAATACCACTTAGCCATTTTGTTATGCCACGAAAATACCAAGCCATAAAGAGAATCCATGAAATCCCGGTGTTGGTCCTCAACAAGCATCCAACACCCCTTACTTTGATCGAGTATAATCCCGCATAGGTGGATCTAGTACCTTGGCTTAGGTGGACTTTTGAGGGCCACGGAGAAGGCATATGTCTTTTCACGGATCTCAATAAGCATTCAATATCGCCCTCACTTATGGGTCTCAACGAGCACCCAACAATCACCCATGGGCCTCAAGTAGCGCCCTAATTATTCTAATATGATCGGGTCTCAACAAGCACCCGTGGGCCTCACGTAACGCCCATCACTTTAACCTTTCGGGTATAAACTTGCATCCGGGGTCAACACACTTTACCTCCGGTATGAACTTGCGCCCGGGGTCATCATACTTTCCCACCGGTATAAACTTGCAACCGGGGTCATCACACTTTCCCACCGGTATAAACTTGCACCCGGAGTCAACACACTCTCGCCACCGGTATAAACTTGCACCCGGGGCCGTTACACTTTCGCCACCGGTTAAAACTTGCACCCGGGGCCATCACACTCTCTTTGCTGGTATAAACTTGCACCAGGGGCCAACACACTTTCGCCACCGGCTTAAACTTGCACCCGGGGCCATCACACTCTCGCTAATGGTATAAACTTGAACCCAGGCCATCACACTCTCGCCGCCGGTATATACTTGCACCCAGGGCCATCACATTCTCGACCCGTCCAAAAGACGGCGTCATTACATCCTCGTCCCGTCCATAAGACGGTGCCATCGCACTCTCGACCCGTCCATAAGACGGCGTCATTACTTCCTCGGCCCATCCATAAGACGGTGCCATCGCACTCTCGACCCGTCCATGAGACGGTGCCATGCGGAAATGGACCAGCCTCTGACGAGGGCACGACCCTCACCGGCGTGTCATGGAGGAGTCAGGTATATACTTGCACCCTGATTTTCCACGGAAATATGCTCGGTTCTAAGCCGGCTATGTCACAATAAATGGGCCCCATAACATATTCCAATAGTAATTATGTACAGACGATTCTGCCGCGGACAGGAAGACTCGTCATGCTCAAAAAATTTTGACGCAGTATCTAATTTTACGAGTTTGAAAATGATCGACTATAAGACAGGTGATACATTGCATTTCTAATCTAACCTATTTAATTTATTCCATCCTCCTTCGTACTAAAAAGCGATGGACCTACTCCTACCTTACCAGTCTTCTAGTCGATTGAATTCATGTCGTCAAAAAGGATACTTAAAGAATTAGAATATGACCACAAAAAAGAGAAGAAAATTTTATTTTAAAAAAATCGATAAGTCACGTCTATACATAGTACTTGCGCAAATTGGAAATATGCCAAGTCCGTGGCAGCTCCTCCCCGCTTATATTTGCGATCTTATACGTTCATTTTCTTACCACCGATGTAATCCGATACGAAATATCACATTCAAAGTACAACTTGCCAACATGTTTACTCATCTCAACTTTGTTGATAGTGAGGGGAATTAATATACTGATTCCCCACATTCCGATAGGCAAATTGTTGACACTGATTCAATTTCCGATAGATAGGAAATAATAAGTGCAAGAGATAAATGAATTCCTTAAATAGATAGGCACGACATCCTGCTAATCCAGAATATGTAGAAGGATTCTCATAACAATAGATTTCACTTCATTCAATAAGTTTCCAAGTGGAATAAACTCTAGATTCCTTGTATTTGCTTCGTCACAATTACTGGTTAACGGATCACAATCATGATATTATCACTTCAATTCAAAACTCTCATAACATCCTCATGTCCTTCCATATTGACCAGGTGTTTGTAGTCATAAGTGCCCAGTGTTTATCGGTAATATTACGACATCATATCTGAATTCTTTAGAATTCTTCCCTGAAAGAAACTAATTAATCGGTCTCTCTATACAGTGAATATTCTGCATATACCATCATTTTCGTAAAATTCACACTCAAATGATCTTAGTTCTCCTTTCCGAATAGAACTAATGTAAGTGTATCAAGATTTGTCCATTGTTAGTTTCCTACTAACATAATTTACTGGCCGATGTTATTTGTCATTGTGTCTAACCAAGTTAGATTTCTCAAAACATCTCTTGACAGTACATACTATAAAACCAACGGCTCCCCAGGGAAATGTGGCGACATAAACGATTTTTTACTCAAATACTCCATCAAACTTTTACAAGTTGATCGACATTGGACAAATATTAATTTCTATTCATCTTGTAGACGCGTTAGACCAAGAACATTCCTCCCCTTTCTCACAAACGCCCATCTAGGAGAGCTGAACATAATTCGATACGTTCGCAGAATACTAAAGCATTCGTTCATATGCTTAACATGATTTCCGCATTGTCGACTCTTTGTCTGCATTCCTTGATGTAGACTTCCAAACATTCATAGATTGTATCCTTAAATATGAATCCACTTAGGTTGATACTTGGTTCCCTCATTCTACAAAACAAAAGGCATAATTAAGAACTCAAAATCGCACCTCGAATCTATCATCATACGAACTCTCCAGCTATTATTCAACTTTGGGACAACCAATTGAATCGTGATCCAATATTCGTATCTTACAAGCTTGATGAGCCATGCTTGCAACAAACTTCCAACATATTCATCAATTGCCTTTTCTTTTTCGGGGAGAACTTCTGCTTCTTCTAATGAATCATTTTCAATCTATGTTGACATCTCCATTTCAAACCTGAATAACAACACTATGACAATTCTCCATTTCAAACTGCTTTAATAACCGCATGTTTCATCTTCTTATCGTTTTTTTTATACTTCCGAGAAGACCTCATCATTTGAATTCACTCATGTTTTCTGATAAAACATCCACAATCCAAACTGATTTCTTCGCACTAGAGCCATACATAAGGATTTGACACATGATATTACAACAAGAAAGTGTTAACTCCGGGTTCCCTTTCATCTTTCTGATACCCGAGGGGATAGGAAACTTCATCATCAAATGAGGCTTGGATACAATCGCCCGAACAAANCTATTATAATCAATCATATGATTGATTCCATTCAAAAATAAAAATGTAATCTTGATACTGTATCCTAACAATTTACCAACTTAGGATGATAATACATACGAGTAACCTAGTAAATCATTCAGAATATATCATAAAGAATACCAACACGAAGAGATTATCATATTATCATAAAATCCACATCATCTCAATCCATAAAGTATAGAAATCCATCTTCTTTGGATTACATAATTTGAAATCTGAAATAAATAAGATCAATCGATCGGCACTTTTCGCAACGAAGACCGTTCAGAACATTGAATAATCCGTCTCACAACGATCCAAAGATGAAATAATCATATGCATATTAGAATTCCAAAAATAACTGATTCTGAATATTAAGAAATATTGTTTGTCCGTCGATAATTTGAACAGCGAAATAATTACCAAAACTGATCTTCACCGTTGGGAACACAGCACAATGTGTCATGAATAATATACACAAATTTCAGAATAATCCAACGGTGAAATAAAGCACATTACATAGAATACTACAACTCAATATATCAGAAAACATAGATTGAAACGTTGAAAGTTCGTCGTTCATTTAAAACCAAACCAACATTTAAAATCAATCTCCACTGTCTATAACATTTATAAGTACGTCTAGACAAATATATATTAATTTCATATACATCCAACGGTCCAATTAAGCAAAGTTTATAGAATATCCAAACTACACATTACAAGAGGATTAGAAATATACCAACATACATTCGGATAGTAAATCGAAATCAGAAAATACCATTAAAACTGATCTTCACCAATCAGAAGACCTAAATACATGTATGAAACCATGCAAAAAAATTTCAGAACGATCCGACTGTACAACTATGCGAATCCAATCGAAAAACCGAATTCCGTATACTTGAGAAATCAGAAACAATACCTTCAAAACTAACGATAATTTCAACATCCAGACGACAATTAAAATAGATCTGTACCGTTCAGAATAGAGAGTAATATGTTTGTAGCAGTATACCAAAATTTCATACCGATCCAACGGTTCAATATTTAGAAACACACTGAATACCAAAGCTGCGCTGAATCGAAAATAAATTCGCGTTATCCATCCAAAACTCTAGGTAAAAACTCAATGGGATTAAAAACGTCCCACAGACGGCGCCAATGTTATCGCTGCTAAAAATTGGCAATAACAAAATTTAGACCCCTTTTACGGATAGGGGTCGAACGAAAAAGTAATACGAAAGCAAGAAATAAAAAGACACTCATATTACCCGGGAATATTCTCTTGTATTTATCCTTACCCGGGGGCTCGTCCGACGTGGTAATGTAGTATTTTCGGTATTTTTAAATTTTATCACAAGACATTCTTAGGTGGTATTCTCTCAATTCAGGCTCGCTGGACCCCATTTAAAGTTTCTGTAAGCATTTTCAGATGTTTAGGGTCATCTCGTCCCCTAAACATCTAATATCTTGACCGGTATTGGTTCCCGAAACTTCGGTATCAACATGGCATTTGTTATATTATTATTGGAGGTTATATAAGTGTTTTGGGCTAAGTGAAGTAAACTGGGCTTATGGGCTCAAGTAAGTGAAGTTGGGCTGGATTCCTCTATAAATATAAGCCTCAGTGCCTTTGAACGGGTTCAGACAGTTATCATGTTTCCCAAGGCAAGACTTTATTTTCCTGCACTGTAGACTCGCGACTTATCGCACGTAGTCGCGAGTTATCGACTCTGCACTATTCATTTCGCGAGTTATTGACTCTGTACTATTCCAGTCGCGACTTATTGTTCCACCCTGACTCTCGCGACTTGCTGCACTATTCCATTCGCGACTTGTTGCTGATACAGTGACTCTCGCAACTTGCTGCTGATACAGTGTTTCCTGCGTGTTGCTGACCATAATTCGCGGCTGCCTGCCTTTCGAGCCCGACTGAGTGTTTTTGATCATTTTTCGAGCCGTTTTTGCCCGTGTTATTATTATCACCTCATTGTACTTGTATCCTTTGATTATTATAGTGGAAACCAAGGTAGAGCTTCGCTCTCCCGAGGACGTAAGCCCACACATTGTGAGCCCAACCTCGTATATCGCTCGTGTCCTCACAACAATTTAATTTCGAGTAACTAAAAATTGACTGATCTAAAAGCAAACGCCCCAAAATATTTTTAGACTATATCAGTTTGGCGCCGTCCGTGGGGACCCGAGATTTTTTTTTATCCCATTGAGAGCTTTATTGCTGAGTTTAGATTTCTATTATCATGACTACTCGGAATTCTGATGAAGATATTTTTGATGAAGAAATTGAGGCTGATCTTATTCCTCAAGTCAATAACAAGGCTTCATACTCGGCGACGTTGTTAGTTGCAGAGAAGCACAACTTTACAGCATACTCATGTTCTTCACCAGATTTCCTTTCTTTAAAATAAATTCCAATGCTGGCTCGCCCGGCAGACACCGATCCATCGACAAAGGCGTCCAAATATTCCTGAATACCCAATTCCTCCGACCGAGTCATCTCTACTATGAAATCTACTAACACCTGGGCCTTTAACGCTCGCCTGGAGATATACTCTATCTGATACTGGCCCAATTAAATATTCCACTTTGCTAGCCTACCAGAGGCATCATTCTTTGATAGGACACTTCGGATAGGCTGATCTGTCAAGACTGCAATATGATGTCCTTGAAAATAGTGCCACAATTTCCTTGAGGCAACAATAAGAGCTAATACGAACTTCTCTAAATCGGTATATCTTGACTCCGCTCCCTGCAATTTCCTGCTCACATAATATATTGGTCTGTGCTCTTTGTCGCTAAGTCTGACCAACGCAGCGCTCACTGCCTCTCTTGTCACTGACAAATATAAACCCAACGGTTCTCCCGGAGATGGAGGAGACATAAACGGTGGCTTGCTCAGATAGTCTTTCAAGCTCTCAAAAGCCCTGTTACATTCATCGTCCCAGTACAAAAGGTTTGTTTTACGCAAAACTTTGAGAAATGGCAAACTTCTTTCTGCAGATCGCGAGATGAAGCTATTTATTGAGGCTAACCTCCCAGTTAGCCTTTGAACTTCCTTAACAGTCGTCGGAGGAGTCATTTCTTGGATAGCCGTTATCTTATCTGGATTCATCTCAATTCCTCTTTCAGATACCATAAAGCCGAGAAATTTACCTCCTTTCACACAAAAAGCACACTTGAGCGGATTCAATTTCATTCTATACTTTCTCAGCACCCCAAAACAGTCATTCAAATACTGGATGTGGTTATCTCCGTGTTTACTCTTTATTAATATATCATCGATATAAACCTCCAAAGATTTTCCGATCATATCTTTGAACATCGAATTCATTAAACGTTGATAGGTGGCCCCAGCATTTTTCAACCCAAATGGCATAACTCTATAGCAAAAAATGCCTTTGTTTGTCATAAATGAAGTAAAAGACTTGTCTTCACAATGCATGAAAATTTGGTTATAACCCTTAAAGGCATCTAACATACTAAGCAGTTCAAAGCCACAGGCCGCATCCACCATCATGTCAATGGCCGGCAGTGGATACGGATCCTTCGGGCATGCTTTATTTAAATCCGTAAAATCGATGCAAACTCTCCAACCACCACTCGTCTTTGGGACCACCACTGGATTCGCGACCCAATCCGTGTATCTAACACGCTCTATGAATCCTGCCTGCAGCAAACTTTCCACCTCCTCATCAATTGCCCTCTCTTTCTCCGGGGAAAACTTCCTCTTTTTCTGATGAACTGGTCGCACATATGGGTTAACATTGAGTCTATGAGAACAGACTTGGGGATCAACTCCCACATAATCCTGATAAGACCAAGCAAAAACATCTACATTATTTCGCAAAAAAGAAATTACCTCCTTCTCAACCTCAGGTGACAACTCGGAACCGATTGTCACTGTTTTTTCAAGATTGCCGGGAAATAAAGGCACTGTCTTGATCCCCAAAGGCTCCATCTTCATATCGTTCTCTTTAAACTTCCTAAGAGAGGGTCCGTCATTCATTTCAATAGCTTCATCGGATGAGAATTCCACCATATAAACACTTGACTTTGCTTTCGAACCATCCATACCACTCCTGCACATCACATTATAACACGATCGCGAAAGTTCCTGATCTCCCTTCATCTTTCCAACCCCTAGTTGTGTTGGGAACTTCATCATCAAGTGCGGTTGAGACACCACAGCTCCGAATAAGTTTAAGCAACTTCTCCCAAGAATTGCATTATATGGGAGTATAGGGAGATCCACCACTACAAATTCCACCATCAAAGTTCTTGATATCTCGGGATCGCCCAAAGTCACCGGCAGAAAAACAGATCCCTCAGCAGCAACAACACTGTTATTAAAACCAACTAATTTTGTGTGCACAGGTTGTAGTTGGGTGGTTCCTTTCAATGCCATCTGTTCAAAAGCTGCCAGAGTCAAAATATTGGTAGCAGCTCCGGTGTCCACTAGCACTCGTGAGACGAGATGATTAGCAATAACGGGAGAGACAACTAGTGCATCATCTTGTGGGGAGAAAACCCCAGATAAATCCTCAGGTCCGAAAGAGATCGTCATTCTATCCAAATCTGTCAACTGGACCATATTCACTTCCATAAAGCGCCCTTTTTGGTGTAATGCCTGATAAGAACGTTTACGGGCGCGGTTCGAATCGCCGACACTCTTTCCCCCGGCGATAGTCATAATATTGGGGCCTAAGTTTCCCCATCTCGGTTGGGCATTTTCAACATTCAAAATAGGTTGACCCTGGTTGGGGCCAACCGGAGGAGGAGGAGGTAGTGCTTGTTGATTTGCCGGGGCCGGTGGATAAGCGTCATATCCATACCCCTGCTGATTCCTTTGCGGCTGATACCTGCCGCGACCACGATAGTTATTGCCTCTCCTTCCTCCTCTTTGATTCTGTCTGCCTCCATTGTAGAATCCCCTCTGGCCACCTCCTTGACGCTGGCCACGCTGTCCTCCGTATCCACGTCCTCTTTCATTTGGCCGTGGTGCGTCGGCCCTTGGGGGTTTGGGTGCCGCCCCCTCCGGATACTATCGATTTTTCCCAGCTTAGGCTCGGGTAGAGCCTCCACAGTACTGATCAGTTCATCAAGCTGACCCAATTCCAGCAATCTTTCCACTTCAGACATTAATTCTTGACAATCATTCGTTGTGTGTCCAAAGCTCCGATGAAAACGGCAAAATACTTGGGACTCGTAAGTCCCCTGCGTTGGTTCTTGTAAGGGAAGGGGATAGCGGAGTGATCCACCCTTCTTCTGCTCAATGATGGCGAAAATCTGTTCATAGTTGTATGTCGGAAACACTCTCAACTTTGATTTTGTGTGCGGGACAACCTTGTCTAGCCCGCGACATGCAACAATATTGTGGGACCCATACGCCCGTACTTCAATCACTCCGTGATCTCGCAAACCTTCATCTTCTCGGATGTACTGTGTACATCTCAAAGCCAAATCCTCCATACTTTCCGGGGGATCTCTATTCAAAGAATTACACAAAGGGTGCCCAGCCAGAATAAGCTGGAGCACCCCAACCTTCTCACTCACAGTAATCCGAGGTATCTTCCTACACTCGGCCTCGAAACGGGTAATAAAACCCAACAATCTTTCCGAAGAATCATACCGCAACGCGGTCAAAGAAGTAATAGACTTTATTGGTGTATTAAAAGGCGCGAAAGCCGAATAGAATTGATCCTTAAAATCTTGATAAGAAACGATCGAACGTTTCGGCAACCGGTTAAACCATCGGAGGGCTGATTCTTTAAGAGAGGCGCAAAAACGAAGCACATGGCCGCATCACTGAAATTCATCAAACTCACATGAATTTCCAAATTCGACGTATGAGCATGCGGGTCAGTCGACCCGCGATACTGTGGAAGATCCTTAGGCATTTCAATAAATTCGGAGCGAGTGGCTCCGATAATTGCCATGGAAAAAGGAGATAGGGCATTTGAAGTATTCCATGGACTTTGCAAAACTTCTAGAGATGGTGACGCTTTTCCTCGATTCGCGATGGGCTCATTTGCCCTCTCATTCTCAAAGTAATCTCCCTCATAAGCTGAGGTCTGATGAGTATCCCGGGTGTGCTCCCCGTACACTCGCCTCCTTTCCTGGCCAAGAGTCAGATTGGCCTCCAACTGGTTCATCCTGGCCTCGCTTTGCTCCAACTTCCCGCTCATCTCCTTAAATTTTGATTCTATCAACTCTCCAATCTTTTGTAAAGTGTTGCTTTGCTCTTCGGTTGCTGCGGTATTTGCTCGTGGTTCCGGAACACGATCAACATCATCCTCCGAGGCCACATTATTAACAGGTTCCGGGCTGGCATTGTTCCTTCGAGCTCTCCTTTGAGCCTCCACTTGCTCTAATTGGGCGATTAAAGTACGCCTTCGCTCTTCCAAATCCTCATCGGGTTCTGTCTGATCAGCAGATCTAGAGCGTGCAGGTGGCGGCAGGTGGGCGGTGTTACGGACCGCAACTCGGCCAACTCGTGCGAATTCATAACATTTGGACAAGCATTCGCGTGATCGAGGATAAAAACTTGGTCCCTCCCCGGATGAAAACCCGCTCCGGGAGGGCCGAATAGTCACATTTTGAGCGGGGGGCTCCTCCAGAACTGACGGCCGAGCCCCCGGTAACACAGCAAAATCATCATTAATTTGAGGAATAGGGTCCGCCTCAAATTCTTCGTCGAAAGTATCTTCATTAGAATTCCGAGTAGTCATGATAATAGAAATCCGAACTCAGCAATAAAGCTCTCAATGGGATAAAAATCTCGAGTCCCCACGGACGGCGCCAAACTGATCTAGTCTAAAAATATGTTGGGTATTTATTTTTAGATCAGTCAATTTATAATTAATTCGTAATTTATGTTGTTGTGGGGACACGAGCGATATACGAGGTTGGGCCCACAATGTGTGGGCTTACGACCTCGGGAGAGCGAAACTGTACCTTGGTTTCCACTATAATATTCGGAGAATACAATTACAAAGAGATGATAATGACTATACGGACGAAAACGGCTCGAAAAACGATCAAATCTGCAATCACGTTCCACTGGACGCGAGTGAACAGTGCAGACTGACAGGCTGTTCGCGACGAACGCGATTGGGCACGAGGAGGCACTGTTCGCGGGGAATCGATGACTGGTCGCGAGTTGGTTGGCTGGCCACTCGTCGCGAGTTGGCGGTTGGTCGCGAGTAACGCGGTTGGGCGCGAGGTGGAGGACTCGTCGCGGCTGGTCAGGAATGGTCGCGAATAGTGAGTTTGGTCACGACTGGGAGATCAGATTTTGCCTTGGGAAGCGTGATAAAAGTCCGAATCCTTTCTCGAAGCATTGTGACTCCTATTTATAGAGGAATTTTGCCCAGAACTCACCCTCTTGGGCCCATAAGCCTAGTCCACCTCACTTAACCCAAAATGATTAAATATTCCTAATTATGATATAATAAATGCCATGTTGATCTCGAAGCCTCGGGAACCAACCCGGACAGGGTATTAGTCGGAAATACGATCAGAAAATTCCCGAGAACCTCGTATATTGATCCTTTGCTTTTAGATAGCGAATTCGCAGCTAGACAACATTATTACACCTATTCGGTGCACTCCCGGTGGCAAATGACGAAAATACCCCTGGCTTCGCCCGGCGCCGAAATGGCCCGAAGTATCTCAAAATGCTTACAGAGGCTTTATATGTCGCTCGACAAGCCAGAATTACGAGAATACCACTTGAGAATGCCATCCGATAAAAATATGAGAATACCAGAAATACCGAGAATACCAATAACCACGTTAGACGAGCTCCCGGGTGAGAATAAATACAAGAGAATATACCCGGGTAATATCAAAGTGTATTCAAACAAAATAAACGCTAACATCACGAATACATGTTGTATATACAAAAATAGTAAATTCGAAAATGTAATGATCGTGCAAGTCATATCATAGTGACTTAATGCCAAAAGCATTTAAACGATAGTGTAATAACACAAATCATGGTATAGCCAATTTATTCTATGATCTAACAACATGTTTTCATGTTTTAACAACATCTATTCAAGTTTATTTGAAATCAATATCATCACACCTAGAACATGTGGAATTATGTGAAATATGAGTCAAATCATATTCATACAAATGACATTGTAAATTTGGTAAAACCAAGTGTGTTCAAACTAAATAAACGCTAACATCACGAATACATGTTGTATATACAAAAAAAGTAAGTTCGAAAACGTAATGATCGTGCATGTCATAACAACGTCACTTCATGACAAAAGCATTTAATCTATAGTATAATCACATAAATCATGGTATAGCCAAGTTATTTTATGTTCCAACAACATGTTTTCATGTATTAACAACATGAATTCAAGTTTAATTGAAATCAAAATCATCACACCTAGAACATGTGGAATTATGTGAAATATGAGTCAAATCATATTCATACAAATGACATTGTAAATTTGGTAAAACCAAGTGTGTTCAAACTAAATAAACGCTAACATCACGAATACATGTTGTATATACAAAAAAAGTAAGTTCGAAAACGTAATGATCGTGCATGTCATAACAACGTGACTTCATGACAAAAGCATTTAATCTATAGTTTAATCACATAAATCATGGTATAGCCAAGTTATTTTATGTTCCAACAACATGTTTTCATGTATTAACAACATGAATTCAAGTTTAATTGAAATCAAAATCATCACACCTAGAACATGTGGAACTATGTGGAAAATGAGCAAATCATATTCATACAAATGACATTGTAAATTTGGTAAAACATGTGTATTCAAACTAAATAAACGCTTACATCACGAATACATGTTGTATATACAAAAAAAGTAAGTTCAAAAACCGAATGATCGTGTTAGCCATAGCAACGTCAGTACATGCAAAAGCATATAAACTATATTTTAATCACAAAAATCATGGGATATCCAAGTTATTCTTTGTTCTAATAAGATGATTTCATGATTTAACAACATCAATTAAAGTTTAATTGAAATCAAAATCATCACACCTAGAACATGTGGAATTATCTGAAATATGAGCCAAATCATAGTCATACAAATGACATTGTAAATATGATAAAACCAAGTGTATTCAAACTAAATAAACGCTAACTTCACGAATACATGTTGTATATACATAAAAAGTAAGTTCGAAAACGTAATGATCGTGCATGTCATAACAACGTGACTTCACGCCAAAAGCATTTAAACTATATTTTAATCACATAAATGATGGTATAGCCAAGTTGTTTTATGTTCCAACAACATGTTTTCATGTTTAAAAACATCAATTCAAGTTTAATTGAAATCAAAATCATCACACCTAAAACAATTGGAATTACGTGACATATGAGCCAAATCATATTCATACAAATGACATTGTAAATTTGGTAAAATCAAGTATACTCAAACTAAATAAACGCTAACATCACGAATACATGTTGTATATACATAAAAAGTAAGTTCGAAAACGTAATGATCGTGCATGTCAAAACAACGTGACTTCATGCCAAAAGCATTTAAACTATAGTGTAATCACATAAATAATTGTATAGCCAAGCTATTTTATGTTCCAACAACATGTTTTCATGATTTAACAACATGAATTCAAGTTTAATTGAAATCAAAATCATCACATCTAGTACATTTGGAACTATGTGAAAAATGATATAAATCATATTCATACAAATGACATTGTAAATATGGTAAAACCAAGTGTATTCAAACTAAATAAACGCTAACATCACGAATACATGTTGTATATAGAATAAAAGTTAGTTCGAAAACGTAATGATCGTGCAAGTCATTACAACGTGACTTCATGTCAAATGCATTTTAACTTTAGTTTAATCACATAAATGATGGTATAACCAAGTTATTCTTTGTTCTAACAACATTTTTTCATGTTTTAACAACATCAATTCAAGTTAAATTGAATACAAAATTATCACAACTGGAACATGTGGAAATGTGTGAAAAATGAGATAAATCATAATCATACAAATGACATTGTAAATTTGGTAAAACCAAGTGTAATCAAACTAAATAAACGCTTACATCATGACTACATGTTGTATATTCAAAAAAAGTAAGTTCGTAAAACGAATGATCGTGTAAGTCATAACAACGTCACTTCATACCAAAAACATATATAAACTATATTTTAATCACAAAAATCATGGTATAGCCAAGTTATTGTTTGTTCAAGCAACATATTTCATGTGTTGACAATATCAATTCAGGTTTAATTGAAATCAAAATCATCACACCTAGAACATGTGGTACAATGTGAAAAATGATCCAAATTATATTCATACAAATGACATTGTAAAATTGGTAAAACCAATTGTATTCAAACTAAATAAACGCTAACATCACGAATACATTTTGTATATACAAAAAGAGTAAGTTCGAAAACGTAATGATCGTGCAAGTCATATCATCGTGACTTAATGCCAAAAGAATTTAAACTATAGTGTAATAACATAAATCGTGGTATAGCCAATTTATTCTTTGTTCTAAAAACATGTCATCATGTTTTAACAACATCAATTCAAGTTTAATTGAAATCAAAATCATCACACCTAGAACATGTGGAATTATGTGAAAAATGAGCCAAATCATATTCATACAAATGACATTGTAAATTTGGTAAAACCAAGTGTATTCAAACTAAATAAACGCTAACATCACGAACACATGTTGTATATACAAAAAAAGTAAGTTCGAAAACGTAATAATCGTGCATGTCATAACATCGTTACTTCATGCCAAAAGCATTTAATCTATTGTTTAATCAGATAAATCATGCTATAGCCAATTTTTATTATGTTTCAACAACTTGTTTTCATGTTTTAACAATATGAATTCAAGTTTAATTGATATCAAAATCATCACAACTAGAACATGTGGAACTATGTGAAAAATGAGCCAAATCAGATTCATACAAATGACATTGTAAATTTGGTAAAACCAAGTGTATTCAAACAAAATAAACGCTTACATCACGAATACATGTTATATATACAAAAAAAGTAAGTTCGAAAACCAATGATCGTGTAAGTCATAACAACGTCACATCATTCCAAAAACATATAAACTATATTTTAATTACAAAATTCATGGTATATCCAAGATATTCTTTGTTCTAACAAGATGTTTTCATGTTTTAAAAACATCAATTCAAGTTTAATTGAAATTAAAATCATCACACCTAGAACATGTGGAATTACGTGATATATTAGCCAAATCATATTCATAAAAATGACATTGTAAATTTGGTAAAACCAAGTGTATTCAAACTAAATGAACGCTTACATCACGAATACATGTTGTATATACATATATAGTTAGTTGGAAAACGTAATGATCGTGCATGTCATAACAACGTGACTTCATGCCAAAAGCATTTAAACTATAGTGTAATCACATAAATAATTGTATAGCCAAGTTATTTTATGTTCCAACAACATGTTTTCATGATTTAACAACATGAATTCAAGTTTAATTGAAATCAAAATCATCACATCTAGAACATATGGAACTATGTGAAAAATGAGCCAAATCATATTCATACAAATGACATTGTAAATTTGGTAAAACCAAGTGTATTCAAACTAAATAAACGCTTACATCACGAATACATGTTATATATACAAAAAAGTAAGTTCGAAAACCGAATGATCGTGTAAGTCATAACAACGTCACTTCATTCCAAAAACATTTAAACTATAGTGTAATCACATAAATAATTGTATAGCCAAGTTATTTTATGTTCCAACAACATGTATTCATGATTTAACAACATGAATTCAAGTTTAATTGAAATCAAAATCATCACATCTAGAACATATGGAACTATGTGAAAAATGATATAAATCATATTCATACAAATGACATTGTAAATTTGATAAAACCAAGTGTATTCAAACTAAATAAACGCTTACATCACGAATACATGTTATATATACAAAAAAAATAAGTTCGAAAACCGATCGATCGTGTAAGTCATAACAACGTGACTTCATGCCAAAAGCATTTAAACTATAGTGTAATCACATAAATAATTGTATAGCCAAGTTATTTTATGTTCCAACAACATGTATTCATGATTTAACAACATGAATTCAAGTTTAATTGAAATCAAAATCATCACATCTAGAACATATGGAACTATGTGATAAATGAGCAAAATCATATTCATACAAATGACATTGTAAATTTGATAAAACCAAGTGTATTCAAACTAAATAAACGCTTACATCACGAATACATGTTATATATACANTCTTTTCCTTCGTCTTGCCCTGTATTTATAGAGTTGCCGGCGAGTGTAATCCACGTCCTGTAACCGCCTCTGGCAAGTTTGTTAGAGGTTGTTATCGCAGGATGTAAAACGAGGTTGGGACCGATGTGTGGTCTGCGTGATCGGGCCCGAAGCATGATAAACGTGACAGGGCCCGAAGCGTGGAACGCGTGAGCCTGTAACTGTTTTGTAACCGTTCGGACCGAACCGCGGAGCCAGCTGGCAGATAACGCTTATTTTTACTAAGGTTATCTTCGGTCCTCCGTGTTGAACATCGGGCCGGTCTTCTTAAAGGTGTAATTGGGCTGTGAGAATTCGTTTTGATTATTTAAACTGGCCCAACATTTATCGGGCCTCACCCATTACAGGGTACCCGGTCCTAGAGTTCTCATCACTACAAAAAAAATAAGTTCGAAAACCGATCGATCGTGTAAGTCATAACAACGTCACTTCATTCCAAAAACATATAAACTATATTTTAATTACAAAAATAATTGTATAGCCAAGTTATTTCATGTTCCAACAACATATTTTCATGATTTAACAACATGAATTCAAGTTTAATTGAAATCAAAATCATCACATCTAGAACATATGGAACTATGTGAAAAATGATATAAATCATATTCATACAAATGACTTTGTAAATTTGGTAAAAATAAGTGTATTCAATCTAAATTAACGCTTACATACGAATACATGTTATATATACAAAAAAAGTAAATTCGAAAACCGATCGATCGTGTAAGTCATAACAACGTCACTTCATTCCATAAACATATAAACAATATTTTAATCACAAAAATAATTGTATAGCCAAGTTATTTTATGTTCCAACAACATGTTTTCATGATTTAACAACATCAATTCAAGTTTAATTGAAATCAAAATCATCACATCTAGAACATATGGAACTATGTGAAAAATGATATAAATCATATTCATACAAATGACATTGTAAATTTGGTAAAACCAAGTGTATTTAAACTAAATTAACGCTTACATCACGAATACATGTTATATATACATAAAAAGTTAGTTGGAAAACATAATGATCGTGCATGTCATAACAACAAGACTTCATTCCAAAAGCGTTTAAACTATATGTTAATCACATAAATAATTGTATAGCCAAGTTATTTTATGTTCTAACAACATGTTTTCATTTTTTAACAACACGAATTCAAGTTTAATTGAAATCAAAATCATCACATCTAGAACATGTGGAATCATCTGAAATATGAGCCAAATCATAGTCATACAAATGACATTGTAAATTTGGTAAAACCAAGTGTATTCATACTAAATAAACGCTAACATCACGAATACATGTTGTATATACATAAAAAGTTAGTTGGAAAACGTAATGATCGTGAATGTCATAACAACGTGACTTCATGCCAAAAGCATTTAAACTATAGTGTAATCACATAAATAATTGTATAGCCAAGTTATTTTATGTTCCAACAACATGTTTTCATGATTTAACAACATGAATTCAAGTTTAATTGAAATCAAAATCATCACATCTAGAACATATGGAACCATGTGAAAAATGAGCCAAATCATATTCATACAAATGACATTGTAAATTTGGTAAAATCAAGTGTATTCAAACTAAATAAACGCTTACATCACGAATACATGTTATATATACAAAAAAAGTAAGTTCGAAAACGTAATGATCGTGCATGTCATAACAACGTGACTTCATGCCAAAAGCATTTAAACTATAGTGTAATCACGTAAATAATTGTATAGCCAAGTTATTTTATGTTCCAACAACATGTTTTCATGATTTAACAACATGAATTCAAGTATAATTGAAATCAAAATCATCACATCTACAACATATAGAACTATATGAAAAATGATATAAATCATATTCATACAAATGACATTGTAAATTTGGTAAAACAAAGTGTATTCAAACTAAATAAACGCTAACATCACGAATAAATGTTGTATATTGAATAAAAGTTAGTTCGAAAACGTAATGATCGTGCAAGTCATTACAACGTGACTTCATGTCAATAGCATTTAAACATTAGTTTAATCACATAAATGATGGTATAACCAAGTTATACTTTGTACTAACAACATGTTTTCAGGTTTTTACAACATCAATTCAAGTTAAATTGAAATCAAAATCATCACACCAAAAACATATGGAACTATGTGAAAAATGAGCGAAATCATATTCATACAAATGACATTATAAAATTCTAAAACCAAGTGTATTCAAACTAAATAAACGCTAACATCACAAATACATGTTGTATATATAAAAAGAGTAAGTTCGAAAACGCAATGATCGTGCAAGTCATAACATCGTGACTTAATGACAAAAGCATTTAAACTATAGTGTAATATCATAAATCGTGGTATTGCCAATTCATTCTTTGTTCTAACAACATGTTTTCATGTTTTAAAAACATCAATTCAAGTATAATTGAAATCAAATCATCACACCTAGAACATGTGGAATTATGTGAAAAATGAGCAAAATCATATTCATACAAATGACATTGTAAATTAGGTAAAACCAAGTGTTTTCAAACTAAATAAACGCTAACATCACGAACACATGTTGTATATACAAAAAAAGTAAATTCGAAAAAGTAATGATCGTGCATGTCATAACAACGTGACTTCATGCCAAAAGCATTAAATCTATTGTTTAATCACATAAATCATGGTATAGCCAAGTTATATTATGTTTCAACAACATGTTTTCATGTTTTAACAATATGAATTCAAGTTTAATTGAAATCAAAATCATCACACATAGAACATGTGGAATTACGTGAAATATGAGCCAAATCATATTCATACAAATGACATTGTAAATTTGGTAAAACCAAGTGTATTCAAACTAAATAAAAGCTTACATCACGAATACATGTTATATATACAAAAAAGTAAGTTCGAAAACTGAATGATCGTGTAAGTCATAACAACGTCACTACATTACAAAAACATATAAACTATATTTTAATCACAAAAATCATGGTCTATCCAAGATATTCTTTGTTCTAACAAGATTTTTTCATGTTTTAAAAACATCAATTCAAGTTTAATTGAAATCAAAATCATCACACCTAGAACATGTGGAATTATCTGAAATATGAGCCAAATCATAGTCATACAAATGACATTGTAAATTTGGTAAAACCAAGTGTATTCGTACTAAATAAACGCTAACATCACGAATACATGTTGTATATACATATAAAGTTAGTTGGAAAACGTAATGATCGTGCATGTCATAACAACGTGACTTCATGCCAAAACCATTTAAACTATAGTGTAATCACATAAATAATTGTATAGCCAAGTTATTTTATGTTCCAACAACATGTTTTCATGATTTAACAACATGAATTCAAGTTTAATTGAAATCAAAATCATCACATCTAGAACATATGGAACTATGTGAAAAATGAGCAAAATAATATTCATACAAATGACATTGTAAATTTGGTAAAACCAAGTGTATTCAAACTAAATAAACGCTAACATCACGAATACATGTTGTATATACATAAAAAGTAAGTTCGAAAACCGATCGATCGTGTAAGTCATAACAACGTCACTTCATTCCAAAAACATATAAACTATATTTTAATCACAAAAATAATTGTATAGCCAAGTTATTTTATGTTCCAACATGTTTTCATGATTTAACAACATGAATTCAAGTTTAATTGAAATCAAAATCATCACATCTAGAGCATATGGAACTATGTGAAAAATGATATAAATCATATTCATACAAATGACATTGTAAATTTGGTAAAACCAATTGTATTCAATCTAAATTAACGCTTACATCACGAATACATGTTATATATACAAAAAAAGTAAGTTCGAAAACCGATCGATCGTGTAAGTCATAACAACGTCACTTCATTCCAAAAACATATAAACTATATTTTAATCACAAAAATAATTGTATAGCCAAGTTATTTTATGTTCCAACAACATGTTTTCATGATTTAACAACATGAATTCAAGTTTAATTGAAATCAAAATCATCACATCTAGAACATATGGAACTATGTGAAAAATGATATAAATCATATTCATACAAATGACATTGTAAATTTGGTAAAACCAAGTGTATTCAAACTAAATAAACGCTTACATCATGAATACATGTTATATATACAAAAAAAGTAAGTTCGAAAACCGATCGATCGTGTAAGTCATAACAACGTCACTTCATTCCAAAAACATATAAACTATATTTCAATCACAAAAATAATTGTATAGCCAAGTTATTTTATGTTCCAACAACATGTTTTCATGATTTAACAACATGAATTCAAGTTTAATTGAAATCAAAATCATCACATCTAGAACATATGGAACTATGTGAAAAATGATATAAATCATATTCATACAAATGACATTGTAAATTTGGTAAAACCAAGTGTATTCAAACTAAATTAACGCTTACATGACGAATACATGTTATATATACAAAAAAAGTAAGTTCGAAAACCGAATGATCGTGTAAGTCATAACAACGTCAATACATTCCAAGAACATATAAACTATATTTTAATCACAAAAATCTTGGTATATCCAAGATATTCTTTGTTCTAACAAGATGTTTTCATGTTTTAAAAACATCAATTTCAAGTTTAATTGAAATCAAAATCATCACACCTAGAACATGTGGAGTTATCTGAAATAGGAGTCAAATCATAGTAATACAAATGACATTGTAAATTTGGTAAAACCAAGTGTATTCAAACTAAATAAACGCTAACATCACGAATACATGTTGTATATACATAAAAAGTAAGTTCGAAAACGTAATGATCGTGCATGTCATAACAACGTGACTTCATGCGAAAAGCATTTAAACTATAGTGTAATCACATAAATAATTGTATAGCCAAGTTATTTTATGTTCCAACAACATGTTTTCATGATTTAACAACATGAAGTCAAGTTTAATTGAAATCAAAACCATCACATCTAGTACATATGGAACTATGTGAATAATGAGCCAAATCATATTCATACAAATGACATTGTAAAATTGGTAAAACCAAGTGTATTCAAACTAAATAAACGCTAATATCACGAATACTTGTTGTATATAGAATTAAAGTTAGTTCGAAAACGTAATGATCGTGCAAGTCATTACAACATGACTTCATGCCAAAAGCATTTAAACTTTAGATTAATCACATACATGATGGTATAACCAAGTTATACTTTGTTCAAACAACATGTTTTCATGTTTTTACAACATCAATTCAATTAAAATTGAAATCAAAATCATCACACCAAGAACATATGGAACTATGTGAAAAATGAGCGAAATCATATTCATACAAATGACATTGTAAATTTCTAAAACCAAGTGTATTCAAACTAAATAAACGCTGACATCACAAATACAAGTTGTATATACATAAAGAGTAAGTTCGAAAACGTAATGATTGTGCAAGTCATGACATCGTGACTTAATGCCAAAAGCATTTAAACTATAGTGTAATAACATAAATCATGGTATAGCCAATTTATTCTTTGTTCTAACAATATGTTTTCATGTTTTAACAACATCATTTCAAGTTTAATTGAAATCAAAATCATCACACCTAGAACATGTGGAATTATGTGAAGAATGAGCCCAATCATATTCAAACTAAATAAACCATGTGGAATTATGTGAAAAATGACATTGTAAATTTGGTTAAACCAAGTGTATTCAAACTAAATAAACGCTAACATCACGAATACATGATTGATCTCGTCTAAAAATATTTTTGGTATTTACTTTTAGATCAGTCAATTTTAAATTACTCGAAATTAATTTGTTATGAGGACACGAGCGATATACGAGGTTGGGCTCACAATGTGTGAGCTTACGTTCTCGGGAGAGCGAAGCTCTACCTTGGTTTTCACTATAATATACTACAAATACAAGTACAATAATGTGACAACAATAGTCTAGATTGAAACATCTCGAAAAAGAATCGAAACACTCCGCTGCGCCGGAAAGAGGTGCAGTCGCGAGTTGTGGTCAATGACACGCGACTACTGGGGATCACTCGCGCCTGGAACAGTGCAACAAGGCGCGAGTGTCAGTCTGGTGCAATAAGTCGCGATTGGAACAGTGCAGGACCAATAACTCGTGGCTACGTGCGATAAGTCGCGAGTCTACAGTGCAGGAAAATGAAGTCTTGCCTTGGGGAGCGTGCTAACTGTCTAAACCTGTCCAAATGCACTGGGGCTTGTATTTATAGAGAAATCCAACCCAACTTCTCTTACTTGAGCCCATAAGCTCAGTTTACTTCACTTAGCCCAAAACACTTATATAACCTCCAATTATAATATAATAAATGTCATGTTGATACCGAAGTTTCGGGAACCAATCCCGATCAAGATATTAGTCGGAAATACGATGAGGAAATACCGGAAAACCTCGTAAATTAGTTCTTTGCCTCCAAGCAGTGAATACGCAGCCACATAACATCGTTGCACCCGACCGATGTGCTCTCAAGTGTAAAATTACGAAAATACCCCTGGCCCCGTCCGGGGCCGGGATAACTCAATACATCTCAAAACGCCTACAAAAACTTTATACGGGGCCCAGCGAGCCTGAATTACTAGAATACCCCCTGGGGATGCCTTGTGATAAAATATGAAAATACCCCCCGGGTAATATCAATAGTCCCCTGGTTTTCAGATTCAGATTCTGAGTCGTAAACCATATATCACCAGCTCTTCCCGAAAGCCGATTATCGTTCGGGAGCCCCGCCGAAAAAATCCATAGCATAGTTGAAATTCTCTCGTCAATACGATCATTTTGACACTAAGAACATTAGATTCTGAGTTCGGGTGAAAATTTCGGGATTTTCGACTCGGGATATCACCCCTATAAATACCCTGTACGCCCTACACAACTTACTTTCTCGCACGGAATCCCTTGCTCTCGCGACTTATCGTAGCTGCTGTGCATTCCGCGACTTATCGTATCACTGTGCCAGTCGCAACCATATCACACGACTGCCTTGTTACTATAACTCGCGAACACTGTGCTCTCGCGACTTGTCGTCAATATCTCGCGACTTCAGACTCACTTGCAATAACTCGCGAGCACAGTATCACTAGCGACTGAACTTCAGCAAGTCGCGACTAAGGACTTAAACAGTAATTCTCGTGACTTTTCGCCAACAACTCGCGAGACACTTAGTAAAATTTGTAAAAATAATTTCAAAAAATAAATTTGAATTAAATTTACCAATGACTTCCGATCGCACTGAATCCTCGGGTTCACTACTTCATCCTCCGATCATTCGTACTCCTCCTCCGGCTCGGGGAGTTTCGATTCGATCACAGCCCCTTTTCCTCCTTGCCTTTCCACAATAAATTCTCAATCTTTCGAGAGGATCGCTCGTCTCGAAAACACCCTCGGCTCTCAAAACTCCGCGGTTAAAGCCATCAAATCCTTTTACCATCGTTATAGCATGCTTTCTCAGAAGTGGGTATCGATTCTTGAACAGTATTATCTCCCTACCGACTGTGTTTTATACCAACCTGAACCTACCGACCGTCTTTTGACACCTCCGATCGCCACCCACACGGTTTCTCTTGAATACTTAGAATGTGGCATTCGTTTCCCTCTTCATCCTTTCCTTGTAGAATTGCTCTCGCATCTACAAATTCATCTTTTCCAACTGAACCCTAATTCAATCTCTCTTGTCCTCATTGGAGGTGAATTGCATTCCATTGACCATATACATTTTCTTTCAAATCTTCCACATTAGTACTGCCGTCATTTTTGGTGCCCAGGGTTGTATATTTTTCCGCCCGAGGAACAAGACAAGTCCGTTCCCTTTTCTACTCCCCACTCTAATCACGACTAGAAGAAACACTTCTTTTTGTCTGTGGTGTGGGGGATACGAGGATGTCTCCTGTGAGTCTTCCTTGGCGGTTCCCCGTTGAAGGGGAACAATTTTTTCCCGAAGCCTACGGCCCTATTCCTCGGACGGCCCTTCCGAGACCTCTGAGGAAGGCACTCCTCGATTGCGTTAGGTCCGACGGCGCTGACTGGACCGTGAAGACCTAATTCTACGAACCGATCCTGGTTGCTTTCAACATCCTTCCAGTCCCTCCCCATTTTAGTAGAGAACTACTAGGTATCTGAACCGTATATTCATATCGGGGCTAAACTTGATAACTCTTCTTTGATAGGAAGGAACCTTAGGAACTTGATTTAACATGTTTCAAATTTCCACTTCGCGTTTCTCACTTAACTTACTTGTCTTGCAGATAAAATAATGGCTCCAGCTAAGGATCCAACAAAGAAGGTGGACCGGCTGAATTTCCACCGTGACCTACTTGCGGAGGATGACGAGCTCATCTTCGAGGCGCCACCGGTGACTCGGAACCGAACTGTCGTGGCCGAGCTGGCGTCAAGTTTACAAGAAGCGGCATCCCCAACTGGGGAATTAAGATACGACAGTCCTCCACCACCACAATATGCTGCAACGGTGGCCAATCCCGAGCCGGCAAATGAGGAGCCGGCTGCAGCAATTACTGAGAGTCCCGAAGTCCTAATCCCCTTGTCTCAGCGATTAGAGTACGCTGTTGAGGAGCCCACCCCTGATGAAGGCATGTACGACTTTGCTGAAACATTAGTGGATATCATCGGGGACGACGAGGAGGGCGAGATTAGCGAGGACCAACTGATGGACCTGGTGGTGGAGGAAATATGCCAAGAAACCCGTCCGGAGGGAGAGACCAATCAAGGCGCCCGTGCGGACAAGTGTAAAGGACCGGCGGAGGGTCCCACCGTCTTGGAGATCGCGGAACCCGTCAAAAAGAGTGGGTTAACCGCCGAATTTATCGACGCTCTCCGTATACATGACATCCCGAGACTGACGGTTAAGGAATGGCTCGATATGGGACGCCGAGCCGGCTTTGTGTTGATAAAGGACGGACTCACCTTTCGAATTCCGAGAGGTGACAACGTATCGAATCGGCCGGCCCTGGCATATTTGGAGCGCAACCAGGAGTTGCTGCCTCGTTGTCGGGATGACCACACGGTGTTTACCGACGTTGGTCGGTTAATGAGTCAGACCGCGACGACGCGTCGCGCCATTGGGGAGGTTCGTTGCGACACTAGCAATTACTCCCCTATAACTTTATCTCTTACGTCGTATGTACTAACCATTCTTGTTTTCATTTCAGATGGAGCGGACGATAATCGAGTTGGGCACCGCAGCTGTAGAAGGGGAATACTGTATGCTCAGACACTCGGAGCTCGACTCTCCGGATATTATTGGGGAGCAGACGAAGAAGGCGGCGGAGAAGCTGATGCAGAATCAGCGAGATAAGCATGCCTAGGAGATGACAGCACTCCGAGAAGAGCATAGCATAGCAATTGACTCTTTGCTTCGAGCTCACCGCAGCGAGCTGACGGAGAATTCAGCTTTTCAAATTGGGCAAAGGCACGCCCTAGAGCAATCCATCGAAACCCTCAAGGTCAACAAGTAGTACGCACATGACAAGTTGAAGGAAATCCGAGAGCAAAGTGAGGAGAAGCTGAGGAAGGCCAAAGAGGAAAAAGCGGCCGATAAGAAAGCTCTCGAGAAAGCCACAGAGGAGGTTAAAGGCTAAAAGCATGAAATGAAGGCCTCCAATCCATCACCGATCGACTCCGGGCACGAATCACCAAGTTGCCTTCCCAGATCAACGACTGCTTCCGATAGTTAATATGGGAGTACACAGTACACTCCCCTACTTTCCGGAATCTGGGGGCGTTAGCTCATGCCAAGTCGAATGTCCTGTACTTCTTACGAGGGAGTGTCCAGACGCAGAGAATCGTGGGCATATCTCTGACAGCTGAGGAGAAAAAGAAACTTGACCCCAAACTCAACGGGAAGTTCGATCCTATACCCGGTGTGGACATGCTGGATTGTTCGCAGGATCCGTTCGGGGCGCTACATTTTAACTTAGATGAATATCTTCACCAGCAACTCTACTCGGAGGATATCGGAACGGAGGAGGGCCCATCCCCGGATGCATTTAGGAGATTGGCTACTTTATTTCCGGAGCCAATGGGCCCCCTCGTGGCGGAGCTCCTGAAGGATGATGATGTAATGCCGGCGTATGATCCTCGAATATATACCCCCGCTAGTGTGACTGGAGCTCGGGAGCGCCACGAAGATGAAATGGCGAGGTTCGCCTCCAAGAAGTTGGCCGCTGCAGGGCCTCAAGAAAAAGGCGTCAACCCTCCGTTCACCCAAAAAATAAAGCTGGTGAAAAAGCGCCCCAGTGGGCCTGGTGAAGGCTCATGTTCTCACAAGAAGAAGAAATAAACTTCTAAATATGATTTCTTCACTTTTGTATTCTCTTCCCATTTTGCATTCCCCATGTGTATAAAATTCGTTTTTGTTTTCTGTAACGACCGTAATTTGGGCCTAGTTGTTTTGGTAAAAACATGATAATTAAAACGGAAATATTCGAAAGCAATTTAAAACATAGTTCAAAACATTAAAGTACGACTGCATAATTTAGAGTGTTCTCCGAAGGACCGGACTCTATCACCGGACAACCGACGACCTCCTTCCCCGTCCCTATCATATCTCACCTGCGTCACCTACAAAATCTGTAAAGCGGTCACAATCTATTAANATATTGCACTGTCGAATTTTGCCTTGTAAATTTTCGCGACAATTTTGTTCTTCAAAATTTTCGCGACAATTCACTCTTCAACGAAAATCCGCGATAATATGTTCATCCAAAAATTCGCGATAAAATGCATGCATGGGCGAAATTCGCTATAATTTTCCTTCTTTGCGGGAATTTTCGGTTTTTCGGGTCTTAATGATGATTAACCCATTTTTGGGCCTCCTCACTCCTATTTATAGACATCCTAACTTTTCTAATTCACACTTTGACCCCTCCTTCCTTTTCTTTTGACCCCTCCTTTATCTTTTTCTTTACTTTTCTATTCTTCGTTCCCTTTTTCGTTCTTTCGTTCCCGTATCTCTCATTATCTACCGTCTAGACTTTTACCGTTACATTCCCTACTATTTGTTTCGACATACCTTTTTCTCGGCTATTACATTTTCCTTTCAATTTCTCCACTGTACTTTTAACAAAGAGCCATACTCGGAATAATACAACCTCTCCCTTTCTCAACTTTCTTTTCTCGCCACGTTCCTCAACGAATATTTAACTCCGAATAATTCAATCTAAGCAATACACTTCCGAGATAATAGGAATATATATGAATCTCGGGTATGGATTCTCAATACTAACGCATACAATAATAAAAACAATGATGCGTAAGAGTCCCCAGTGTAGCGGGGCTTGTATAAGTCCGTGATAACTCTAAGGCGAACGCCTAATTAAAATGTGTAGATACATAAAATAAGTCCACCGCTCTACTTTCACCGATATATCTTCGCCACCGGTATATACTTACACCCGGGGTCATCACACACTTGCCGCCAGTAAATGCTTACACCCGGGGCCATCACACACTCGCCACTGGTTTATACATGCACCCGGGCTCACACACTCTACCAGTCCATACGACGGCGTCATCACTTACTCGGCTCGTCCATAAGACGGCGCCATCGTACTCTCGACCAGTTCATAAAACGGTGTCATTCGGCCTATCCATCAGACGGTGCCATCGCACTCTCGACCCGTTCATAAAACGGTGTCATTCGGCCCGTCCATAAGACGGTGCCATGCGGAAATGGACCAGCCTCCGGCGAGGGCGCGACCCTCGTCGGCGTGTCATGGAGGAGTCAGGTATATACTTGCACCCTGATTTTCCACGGAAACATACATCACAACAAACATGCCTCATAGCATATTCCAACAGTCATTATGTATAGACGGTTCTGCCGTGGACATGAAGACTCATCACGTTCAAAATATTTTGACACAGTATTTAATTTGACGAGTTTGAAAATGATCGACTATAAGACAGGTGGTACATTGCGTTTCTAATCTAACTTATTTAACTTATTACATCCTCCTTCGTACTAAAACGCAATGGACCTACTCCTACCTTACCAGTCCCCTAGTCGATTGAATTCATGTCATCAAAAAAGATACTTAAAAAATTAGAATATGACCACAAAAAAGAGGGGAAATTTTATTTTCAAAAAAGATCGATGAGTCACGTCTATACATAATACTTGCGCAAATTGGAAATATGCCAAGTCCGTGGTAGCTCCTCCCCGCTCATATTTGCGATTTTGTACGTTCATTCCTTCACTACGGCCATTACTCTGTACGGTCCTTCCCACTTTCGATCCAACTTGCCAACATGCTTCGAGACTTCCACTTTCTTAAGAATCAAGTCTCCAACTTTTAACAACATAGGTCGAACGCCTTTGTCGTGCTTCTTAGCCATCCGCCTTTTACATACCTCCATTCGTATTGCGGCTCTATCGCGGATATCATCAATACAGTGAAGGTCCAACTTTCTCATATCCTCGTTCAACACCTCGTCATAAGCGATAACTCTTTCCGATAAAATAGTCACTTCAACCGGAGACACGGCCTCAGAGCCATATACTAAAGAGAAAGGGCTGAATCCGGTAGTGGACCTCGGTGATGTCCGATATGCCCACATCACATTATGCAATTCATCCACCCAAGAGCCTTTGGATTCATCTATCCGTGTTTTCAGCTGTTGTAGGATAATACGATTGATAACCTCTGTAAGCCCGTTTGTTTCTGGGTGTGCCACGGAGGTAAACCGCTGTTCAATTCCATAACTCTCACACCATTCATTAACCCTCTTTCCGGCAAATTGCGTTCCGTTATCTGATACCAAAATCCTAGGAATTCCGAATCGACACACGATATACCTCCAAAGGAAACTGATAACTTCCTGTTCCCGAACGCGTGATACAGCTTCAACCTCTATCCACTTAGAGAAATGCTCCACAGCCACGATGCAGAACTTCTTTTGGCTAGGTGCCTTCGGAAATGGTCCTAAAATATCGATGCCCCACATATCGAAAGGACATGTTGTCGGTAAAGGTTTCATACTAGCTCTCGGTACATGATGCACGTTTGAGTGGAACTGACAAGCAGAACAAGCCCGAACAAAATTCACACAATCTTTCACCAGTGTTGGCCAAAAATAACCGGCCCTCTTAACCTTATTCGCTAAGGATCGACCTGCTGAATGATCACCACAGTCCCCAGCGTGAACTTCTTCTCTAACGGCCTTTGCCTGTACTGGGGACAAACATCGAAGATATGGGCCTCCGAAATTCTTCTTATACAGCTTATCATCCACATAGACAAAATTTGTAGCTCTTTGCATAGTTCTTCGGGCCTCGCCTTCGTCGGTAGGCAATTCTCTCTTGATTAGATAATTCACAATAGGATCCTTCCATGATGGCTCGTCGGTTACGGCATCCAATAAAAACCATGCCTCATTCGAAAGTTCCAAATTAGCCACCTCGGCTGTCTGTTTCTCCGCAGGGCTGATTGAGGGATGGTAGTGGATCATTGTTGTTATCTTTGACTCATCCGAGAGTTGTAAAATTGTCGCCGCCTTTGCAAGACCGTCTGCACGCGTGTTTTCCTCCATTGGGATATATGTAAGTGTGAATATCTAAAATTCTTAGTCGCCTCTTTGAGCTTTTCAAAATACCTCAACAAATGATTCCCATTGGTGGTGTAAGTATATGCAAATTGGTTCACCACTAACTGCGAATCAGAATGAGAATGCAAACGAACGATTCCAATTTCCACTGCCAAGTTAATACCAAATATCAAGGCTTCATACTCGGCGACGTTGTTAGTTGCAGGGAAGCGCAACTTTATAGCATACTCATGTTCTTCACCAGATTTCCTATCTTTAAAATAAACACCAATACCGGCTCGCTCGGTAAACACCGATCCATCTACAAAGGCGTCCCAGTACTCCTGAATACCCAACTCTTTCGACCGAGTCATCTCTACTATGAAATCCCCTAACACCTGGGCCTTTAACGCTTGCCAGGAGATATACTCTATATGATACTGTCCCAATTCGATATTCCACTTTGCTAGCCGGCCAGAGGCATCAATCCTTGATAACAAACTTCGGATAGGCTGATCTGTCAAGACTGCAATATGATGTCCTTTAAAATAGTGCCTCAATTTCCGCGAGGTGACTACCAGAGCTAATAGAAACTTCTCTAGATCAGTATATCGGGACTTTGCTCCCTGCAATTTCCTGCTCACATAATATATCGGTCTATATTCTTTATCGCTAAGTCTGATCAACGCGGCGCTCACTGCCTCTTTTGTCACTGCCAAATATAAAACCAACGGTTCCCCCGGTGAAGGAGGTGACATAAACGATGGTCTACTCAGATAATCTTTCAAACTTTGAAAAGGTCTGCTACATTCATCGGCTCAATACAAAAGGTTCTTCTTACGCAAAACCTTAAAGAATGGCAAACTTCTCTATGCTGATTGCGAAATGAAGCGATTCAATGAGGCCAATCTTTCAGTTAGCCTTTGAACTTCCCTAACAGCCGTCGGAGGGGTCATTTCCTGGATAGCTGTTATCTTGTCAAGATTCATCTCAATTCCTCTATCGGATACCATAAAGCCGAGAACTTTGCCTCTTTTTACACAAACGCGCACTTAAGCGGATTCAACTTCATTCTATACTTTCTCAGTACTCCGAAACAATCATTCAAATACTGGATGTGGTTATCCCCATGTTTACTTTTTATCAATATATCGTCGATATAAACCTCCAAAGATTTTCCGATCATATCTTTGAACATCGAATTCATTAAACGTTGATAGGTGGCCCCAGCATTTTTCAACCCAAATGGCATAACTCTATAGCAAAAAATGCATTTATTTGTCATAAATGAAGTAAACAACTTGTCCTCATAATGCATAAAAATTTGATTATATCCCTTAAAAGCATCTAACATACTAAGGAATTCAAAGCCATAGGCCGCATCCACCATCATATCAATGGCCGGCAGCGGATACGGATCCTTCGGGCATGCTTTATTCAAATCAGTAAAATCAATACAAACTCACCAGCCACCATTCGACTTTGGGACCACCACTGGATTTGCGACCCAATCTGCGTATCTAACAGGCTCTATGAATCCTGCCTGCAACAAAATTTCCAGCTCCTCATCAATCGCCCTCTCTTTCTTAGGAGAAAACTTCCTCTTTTTCTGATGAACTGGTCGCACATATGGGTTAACATTTAGTCTATGAGAATAGACTTGGGGATCAACCCCCACATAATCCTGATAAGACCAAGCAAAAACATCTACATTACTTTGAAAAAAAGAAATTACCTCCTTCTCAACCTCTGGTGACAACTCGGAACCGATCATCACTGTCTTTTCAAGATTACCGGGGAATAAGAGCACTGTCTTGTTTCCCAAAGGCTCCATCTTCATATCGTTCTCTTTAAACTTCCTAAGATACGGTACATCATTTGTGTCAGTACCGTATCCATACCCCTGCTGATTCCTTTGCGGTTGATTCCTGCCGCGGCCACGATAGTTGTTTTCTCTCCTTCCCCCTCTCTGATTTTGTCTACCACCGTTAAAAAATCCTCTCTGGCCACCTCCTTGACGTTCGCCACGCTGTCCTCCGTATCCACATCCTCTCTCATTTGGCCGTGGCGCATCGACTTTCAGGGTCTTAGNCAGACTTGGGGATCAACCCCCACATAATCCTGATAAGACCAAGCAAAAACATCTACATTACTTTGCAAAAAAGAAATTACCTCCTTCTCAACCTCTCGTGACAACTCGGAACCGATCATCACTGTCTTTTCAAGATTGCCGGGGAAGAAGGGCACTGTCTTGTTTCCCAAAGGCTCCATCTTCATATCGTTCTCTTTAAACTTCCTAAGATACGGTACATCATTTGTGTCAGTACCTTCATCATACGATAATTCTACCATACAAACGGGTAACTTCGCTTTCGATCCATCCATACCGCTTCTACACATTACATTATAACAAGAGCGCGCCAGCTCTTGATCTCCCTTCATTTTCCCAACCCCTAACTGTGTTGGGAACTTCATCATCAAATGTTGTTGAGACACCACAGCTCGAAATATGTTCAAACAACTTCTCCACGGGATCGCATTATAAGGGAGTATAGGGAGATCCACCACCACAAATTCCACCATCAAAGTTCTTGATACTTCGGGATCGCCCAAGGTTACCGGCAGAAAAACAGATCCCTCAAGAGCAACAACATTGTTATTAAAGCTGACTAGCTATGTATGTACGGGCTGGAGCTGGGTGGTTCCTTTCAAAGCCATCTGCTCAAAAGGCTGCAAGAGTCAATATATTGGTGGCAGCTCCGGTATCTACTAGCACTCGAGAAACAGGATGATTAGCAATAATGGGTGAGGCAACCAACGCATCGTCTTGTGGGGAGAAAACCCCAGATAAATCCTCAGTTCCGAAAGAGATTGTCATTTTGTCCAAGTCTGTTAACTCGACTGTGTTGACTTCCATAAAACGCCCCTTCTGATGCAGTGCCTGGTAAGAGCATTTACGGGCACGGTTTGAATCACCGACGCTTCTTCCCCCAGCGATAGTCATAATATTTGGGCCCAAATTACCCCATCTTGGTTGGGCGTTTTCAACATTCAAAATAGGTTGACCCTGGTTGGGGTCAACCGGAGGAGGAGGTAATGCTTGCTGATTTGTTGGGGCTGGGGGGTAAGCCTCGTATCCATACCCCTGCTGATTCCTTTGCGGCTGATTCCTGCCACGGCCACGATAGTTGTTTTCTCTCCTTCCCCCTCTCTGATTTTGTCGACCACCGTTAAAAATTCCTCTCTGGCCACCTCCTTGATGTTCGCCACGCTGTCCTCCGTATCCACATCCTCTCTCATTTGGCCGTGGCGCATCGACTTTCAGGGTCTTAGGTGTTGTCCCCTATGGGACACTTATATCAATCTTTCCCAGCATAGGCTCGGGTAGAGCCTCCACAGTACTGATCAGTTCATCAAGCTGGCCAACTCTAGCAACCTTTCTACCTCAGACATTAACTCCCGACAATCATTGGTTGCGTGCCCAAAACTTCGATGGAAACGACAAAATACTTGGGACTCGTAAGTCCCAAGTGTTGGTTCATGCAAAGGAGGAGGATAACAAAGTGAACCTGCCTTCTTTTGCTCGATAATCGCAAAAATCTGCTCATAATTGTATGTGGGAAACACTCTCAACTTCGGTTTGGCATGCGGGACAATCTTGTCCGGCCCGCGACTTGCAACAATATTGTGGGAACCATACGCCAGTACTTCGATCACTCCATGATCTCGCAAACCTTCATCTTCTCGAATGTACTGTGTACATCTCAAGGCCAAATCTTCCATACTTTCCGGGGGGTCTCTATTCAAAGAATTACACAACGGGTGTCCAGCTAGAATAAGATGGAGTACCCCAACCTTCTCGCTCACAGTAATCCGAGGTATATTCCTACACTCGGCCTCAAAACGGGTAATAAAACCCAACAATCTTTCCGAAGAATAATACCGCAACGCGGTCAAAGAAGTAATAAACTTCATTGGTGTATTGAAAGGCGTGAAAGCTGAATAGAATTGATCCTTAAAGTCCTGATATGAAACAATCGAACGCCTCGGTAACCGATTAAACCATCGGAGGGCTGATTCCTTAAGAGAAGCGGCAAAAACGAAACACATGGCCGCACCACTGAAATTCATCACACTCACATGAATCTCCAAATTCGATGTATGACCATGCGGGTAAGTCGACCCGCGATACTATGGAAGCTCCTTAGGAATTTCAATAAACTCAGAGCGAGTGGCTCCGATAATCGATGTGGAAAAAGGAGATAAGACATTTGAAGTGTTCCACGGACTTTGCAAAACTTCCAAAGATGGTAACGCTTTTCCTCGATTACTGATGGGCTCATTAGCCCTTTCATTCTCAGTATAATCTCCCACATAAGCTGAGGTCTGATGAGTATCTCGGGTATGTTCCCCGTACACTCGTCTCCTTTCCTGGCCAAGAGCCAGGTTGGCCTCCAATTGATTTATCCTGGCCTCGTTTTGTTCCATCTTCTCACTCATCTCCTTAAACTTTAACTCAATCAACTCTCCAATCTTTTGATGAGTATCGTTCTGCTCTCCGGTTGCTGCAGTATTTGCTCGCGGTTCCGGAACGCGATCCGTATCGTCCCCTGAGGCCACGTCATTAACACGTTCTGGGATAACATCGTTCCTCCGGGCTCTCCTTTGAGCTTCAACTTGCTCTAATTGAGCGATTAAGATACGTCTCCGCTCTTCCAAATCTTCATTGGTCTCCGCTTGACCCGCAGATCTAGAGCGCGCAGGTGGCGAAAGGCGGGCATTATTACGGACTGCAACTCGGCCAATTCTTGCGAATTCATAACACTTAGATAAACATTCGCGTGATCGAGGATAAAAACTTGGTGCCTTTCCGGATGAAAACCCGCTCTGAGAAAGACGAACAGTTACATTTTGAGCAGGGGGTAACACAACAAAATCATCATTAACTTGAGAAATAGGATCCGACTCAATTTCTTCATCAAAGATATCTTCATCAGAATTCCGAGTAGTCATGATAATAGAAATCCAAACTCAGCAATAAAGCTCTCAATGGGATAAAAATTTCGAGTCCCCACGGACGTCGCCAAACTGATCTTGTCTAAAAATATTTTGGGTATTTATCTTTAGATCAGTCAATTTTTAATTACTCGAAATTAATTTGTTATGAGGACACGAGCGATATACGCGGTTGGGCCCACAATGTGTGAGCTTACGTCCTCGGGAGAGCGAAGCTCTACCTTGGATTTCACTATAATATTCAACAAATACAAGTACAATGATGTGACAACAATAGTGAAGATAGGAACGTCTCGAAAAACGATCGAAAACACTCCGGTACGCCGAAAAGATGTGCATACACGAGATGTGGTCAATAACACGCGACTACTGGCGATCACTCGCGCCTGGAACAGTGCAACAAGTCGCGTGTGTCAGTCTGGTGCAATAAGTCGTGATTGGAACAGTGCAGGAAAAATAACTTGCGGATACGTGCGATAAGTCGCGAGTCTACAGTGCAGGAAAATGAAGTCTTGCCTTGGGGAGCGTGCTAACTGTCTGAACAAGTCCAAATGCACTGGGGCTTGTATTTATAGAGGAATCCAGCCCAACTTCGCTTACTTGAGCCCAAAAACCCAGTATACTTCACTTAACCCAAAACACTTATATAACCTCCAATTATAACATAATAAATTCCATGCTGATACCGAAGTTTCGGGAACCAATCCCGATCAAGTTATTAGTCAGAAATACGATGAGGAAATACCGAAAATCCTCGTAAATTAGTTCTTTGCCTCCAAGAAGTGAATACACAGCCACATAACATCGTTGCACCCGACCGATGTGCTCCCGGGTGGAAAATTACGAAAATACCATTGGACCCGTCCAGGGATGGGATAACTCAAAACATCTCAAAACACCAACAAAAACTTAATACGGGGCCCAGCGAGCCTGAATTACGAGAATACCCACTGGGAATGACTTGTGATAAAATATGAAAATACCGAAAATACTACATAACCACGTCAGACGAGCCCCCGGGTAAGGATAAATACAAGAGAATATACCCGGGAAATATCATTGTTGTATATAGAATAATAGTTAGGTCGAAAACGTAATGATCGTGCAAGTCATTACAACGTGACTTCATGCCAAAAACATTTAAACTTTAGTTTAATCACATAAATGATGGTATAACGAAGTTATTCTTGTTCTAACAACATGTTTTCATGATTTTACAACATCAATTCAAGTTAAATTGAAATCAAAATCATCACACCAAGAACATATGGAACTATGTGATAAATGAGCGAAATCATATTCATACAAATGACATTGTAAATTTTTAAAACCAAGTGTATTCAAACTAAATAAACGCTAACATCACAAATACATGTTGTATATACAAAAAGTGTAAGTTCGAAAACGTAATGATCGTGCAAGTCATAACATCGTGATTAATGCCAAAAGCATTTAAACTATAGTGTAATAACATAAATCGTGGTATAGCAAATTTATTCTTTGTTCTAACAACATGTTTTTATGTTTTAACAACATCAATTCAAGTTTAATTGAAATCAAAATCATCACACCTAGAACATGTGGAATTATGTGAAAAATGAGCCAAATCATATAGATACAAATGACATTGTAAATTTGGTAAAACCAAGTGTATTCAAACTAATTAAACGCTAACATCACGAACACATGTTGTATATACAATAAAAGTAAGTTCGAAAACGTAATGATAGTGCATGTCATAACAACGTGACTTCATGCCAAAAGCATTTAATAAGTTGTTTAATCACATAAATCATGGTATAGCCAAGTTATTCTATGTTTCAACAACATATTTTCATGTTTTAACAATATGAATTCAAGTTTAATTGAAATCAAAATCATCACAACTAGAACATGTGGAACTATGCGAAAAATGAGCCAAATCATATTCATACAAATGACATTGTAAATTTGGTATAACCAAGTGTATTCAAACTAAGTAAACGCTTACATCACGAATACATGTTGTATATACAAAAAAAGTAAGTTAGAAAACGTAATGATCGTGCATGTCATAACAACATGACTTCATGCCAAAAGTATTTAAGCTATATTTTAATCACATAAATCATGGTATAGCCAAGTTGTTTTATGTTCCAACAACAAGAATTCAAGTTTAATTGAAATCAAAATCATTACACCTGGAACATGTGGAACTGTGTGAAAAATGAGCCATATCATATTCATTCAAATGAAATTGTAAATTTGGTAAAACCAAGTGTATTCAAACTAAATAAACGCTTACATCACGAATACATGTTGCATATACAAAAAAAGTAAGTTCGAAAACCGAATGATCGTGTAAGTCATAACAACGTCACTTCATTCCAAAAACACATAAACTATATTTTAATCACAAAAATCATGGTATATCCAAGATATTCTTTGTTCTATCAAGATGTTTTCATGTTTTAAAAACATCAATTCAAGTTTAATTGAACTCATAATCATCACACCTAGAACATGTGGAATTACGTGAAATATGTGCCAAATCATATTCATACAAATGACATTGTAAATTCGGTAAAACCAAGTGTATTCAAACTACGTAAACGCTAACATCATGAATAAATGTTGTATATACAAAAAAATTAAGTTCGATAAGGTAATGATCGTGCATGTCATGACAACGTGACTTCATGTAAAAAGCATTTAAACTATAATTTGATCACATAAATCATTGTATAGCCTAGTTATTTTATGTTCCAACAACATGTTTTCATGTGTTAACANATAACGTGATAATCCGTCTCTCTCATAAATAATGAACCCGAGCCATCCATAAATACTTAAGACCCATTCATAATGTGTTGAAAGAGTCTACTCCTTTCGGGGGTAATTACTTGATCACTTTCGTATGGATCCTGATCAGGAGTCTCTCATCGTAGGAGATCGTAACACAAGTTTCCTCGTCATACATAAGGGAATGACCCTTGACTATCGCAACTTCGTTTAAGGGAGCGATTTTAATACATCCAGGCTAGCTTCTTGGTTCTTTCAATCATAACAAAAAATACGAGACAGTCATGAGACAATTACTGGATAAACCATTTATACGAAATAAAAATACAGGCTCATCCACTTAACATATATTCATCATGTTCATCGCTGACATAAACAAGCGCCCAACAATAACTTGATTCTATCTCTTTGACTTATCCACTTGACATTCGGAGAACGGGCGAATGACACAATATTGTTCGAGACAAAGATACCTCTTCATGTGAGGCAGTTTTCACAACTTATCAAATGACTATTTTGTGCTATGGGCGAGACAAACGTCTTTCTCTATATCTGTCCGAAACAAATCCACTTCGTATGCCGCTTTACAATCTTTATCGAGAATTTTTCTGTATAGATTTGCTCATTCACCAATAAACAAACCGTCGTGTCGTAAGCTATCGAAGGTACCAAACATGAGATTTGTTAATCATCAAATGGGCAAATATCGGTGTCATTAAATGTCCTTATACGACAAACATTTTATCCAGAATATCCTTTGCTGTGGGATACTTTTTCGATAACTTTGATCATAAGTGTGAGTCACCAGTCGTAGAAGAATTAAGTTAAATTCATACCATATGGTGATTATTTGGCTACTCTAATCATTTCTATGAATGAAAACCATGAAAACGATCCATCATCAAGTAAATATATGTGCAGATGATTAAGCCTAAATGATGGATTTTCGAGCCAATAGTGTCTTGGTAGGGTATCATTTTTCAATTTCTGTAATATCTGAGATTGCCCGATTATAACTAACGAGAATTGATACCATAAGGCCATCAATTGGTCAATTTGACGGTCAATGAAAATACGCCTTTGCAAATAATGAAGTCTGTGCTATAGGACCGTACTAAGTTGGTTTAGCGAATGAAGTCATGTTATAATGTGGCTTCATAACTACACCGCTAATACACTCTTCTCTTAATATTAAATAACTTATTAGTCCTCGTCATTTAATGAAACTTCCTTTCATTTCTCTTCAATTTCTCCGATCGCCTTAAGAAAGATCTAATATCGAATAATCTGAATCAAGAAGATTTTCTCCCAAAAATAATAATAGCTTCTCATATGATTAGTTCGCCGATTCAGAATAAGTACTTCCTCGGCGTGACTTGGCGAAGAGATATTTCATGAATATGACAGGGATTCCAGATAATCACCTAAAGTTTATACGATATTTCCGATCTTGGGTGCGAGTCCCCAGTAATCATAACGCTTGTTGAATGCAAACCATAAAGCGACTATTTTCCCGTTTCCAATCGTTTATTCAAATGAAAACCATATGCACGACCACAGTCAAAGATTAACCGCTCGGCCATCCCAATCGCAATAAAAAATGCTTGACCTTTTAATAGGTTTCGCTCCTTGTGGACGATAGATAGCTAACCACTCAAACGCGTGGTTTAATATTTTCTTTGACAATAAATAACGCGCTTTCATCTGGGTAATTGGCCATGAATTTCGTGAAAAAGGATATCTCTGTCGCACAAGAAACATTTAGTATGTCTCATAAAAATATGTTCTCGACGAACTTGCATTCTAGTTGAGCATAAACATGAATCTCGGCATGCACTGTCCCACAGGTATAAACTTGCACCCGGGATCAACATATTATCATAGGGTCTCACGAAAGCACCCACAATTCACTACACATTATCTCCGTGTATAAACTTGCACCCGGCGCTATCATACTCTCGCCGCCGGTATATACTTGCACCCGGGGCCATCACACTTTCGCCGCCGGTATATACTTGCACCCATAGCCATCACACTCCCGACCCATCCATAAGACGACGTCACCACTTACTCGGCCCGTCCATAAGACGGTGCCATCACATTCTCGACCCGTCCATAAGACGGCGTCAACACTTACTCAGCCCGTCCATAAGACAGCGCCATCACATTCTCGACCCATCCATAAGACTGCGTCACCACTTACTCGGTCCGTCCATAAGACGGCACCATCACACCCTCGACCCGTCCATAAGACGGCGTCATTCGGCCCGTCCATAAGACGGTGCCATGCGGAAATGGACCAGCCTCCGACGAGGGAGCGACCCTCGCCGACGTGTCATGGAGGAGTCAGGTATATACTTGCACCCTGATTTTCCAAGGAAATATGCTCGGTACTAAGCCGGCTATGTCATAATAAATCGGGCCCCTTGACATATTCCAACATTAATTATGTATAAACGATTCTGCTGCAGACAGAAGGACTCATCATGTTCAAAATATTTTGACGCAATATGAAATTTGACGAGTTTGAAAATGATCGACTACAAAAAAGGCGGTACATTGCATTTCTAATCTAACCTATTAAATTATTCCATCCTCCATCATACTAAAATGCAATGGACCTACTCCTTTCTTACCAGTCCCCTAGTCGATTGAATTCATGTCGTCAAAAAAGATACATAAAAAATTAGAATATGACCACAAAAAAGAGGGGAAAATTTTATTTTAAAAAGATCGATGAGTCACGTCTATACACAATACTTGCGCAAATTGGCAATATGCAAGTCCGTAGGTGCTCCTCTCCGCTCGTGTCCACATGTGGAGGCCACACGTGACACCTACATCAATCACTTGACTTCCCATGATATCGATAACATCACTAACAATTATGAGTGCCTACATGTGGAGACCACACACGACACTTGCTTTCACGCCATTCACCCATGATCTTTTCCAATAATTGTGCAAAGTATCTTACGAAGAGTTTCTTTGCGTTATCCAACACGAATTCCTCAAGAATCACACACCAGCAAGCAACACGATCATAGCGAATTTTCTCTTTCATGTTCCCAAACTTGGGATACTCATTCAACTTATATAAGTTCAATGGCTCATTTCAATACCATAATGCGCAATTCCTTCATACCCACAGCCATCGCGAAGACCCATACTAATGTCAGTCCCCATGTGTCGACTGAGAAATCATGAACAATTGTTTAATTGTCGCCACATATACCCAGTGCAAATATGACTCAACTTATAATTTCGCTTGCGATATTCACCGAAGATACCTAGGGCAACACTGACCAAATTTCCCTCTTAACTTGCAATATTTATCCCATCATCTTCTCACACTCAACATAGTCCCCGGCATAATCTTCTTTCTTGAATGCACTTAGCTTCGCACAAGATGATGAGCGGAGATATAAATTGTTTACTAACCGATTCTACTTGCCAGTTCTGATACTTATAAGCAAACTCGGTTGCCAATTAGACGATTTCAAAGATTGGCCTTCATCTTGAGATAATCTCACTAGTGATTTCTCCATAATGACGATAGGCACAAGTATTCTCTTGCATCGCAATACACTTCACTGTCTAATATATAAATCTTGAAAACCCATTATTCTGAACATCTAACGAATGCATAGAATGCATGTCATTATACATCTTTGTTTATCGATCCGGAGAAAGGTAGACTTTTATATGCTGACTTGAGGATAAATCCGTTAGCACTATCATGTTCGAATAAATAAAAGAATCCCTCGAGCAGAATGACATGACTTCCCGTTAATCGATAACATATATCATGAATTCGAACAATAATGGGTTTCACTCCCGTCAACAAACTTTCATTCTTCCGAGTGAAAGAAACTATAGGTTTTTGTACTCGCCTCCCTTGGTTGCTGGTTCAAAGATCATGATTATATCATCTCCATATTAATTTAAAACTATTATAATATCCACATATTCTTCCATATTGACGAAACGTTTTTATTCGCAAGTCCCCAGTGTTGACTGAATTAGTTTTCGGAGTACCGCAATTATCCACAATCTCTATTTTGATAATAAGAAATTCCGCTCATAACAACGTACTACGCATACTCGTTTTATTACATGGAAACTTTTGGTGTATATCCCAATTTTGGGTTAAATAGCATGGGTCTTAACTTCACCGGCCATCAAATCCTGTGTAGTACCAAGAGCGGACATTGCAAATGTGACACGTCACGTGCTATTCATTCCAACGATTCATTGGAAGGAAATAATTACTCCACCCTTTCATGTCAATAGAAGGCTCCGCATATATGGTCACTTTAATGAGACTCACTTTCGTAACATCTTAAATCCTCTCTCTTAACCGGTCTAAGGTCGGTTCAGCAGAATTGGACCTTTTGTAGTCTCCTACTAGCATCATTACGACCCTTCTTTCTCTTCATCAAACCCAACTAAGGCAATACTTATGACTTCTTTGAATGCGCAAAACATAAACCCAAAGGTTTATGATGAGGAGTAGAGACATAAACGAATCGATATTTATATAACACTTTCAACCTTTAAAAGCAACCCGAGTATGTATTTATCAATTTATATATCGCTTACAAACATCATAGACCAAGAAGAATTTCCGTCTTTCACTAACAACTCACATCTAGAAGGATTCCACCTCACTCAATACTTCATCAATATATTCAATCACTCGCTTAAATATTGGAAATGATTACTTGCAGACCGGTTTTTATCTATATACCATCACTATTGACTTCCATACAATCTTCTTCTCACATCTTTAAATATTGATCTCATCGACCGTTAATACGTAGCATCTGGTTTCTTCAAACCAAAAGGCTTAATTGAAAAACTTCAAGTATTCAAAAACTTAAACATTATGTAAAGGTCGACGATAGATATACGTCCTCTGTAGGCATCGTTCGACTTTGGAGCCACAAATAGGTTCGCGATCGATTATGTGCATTTCATAGAGCCCTTCCTTGCAATAGGACTTCCACATCTTCAATAACTATGTTTTCATTTTCACGGGAGAATATCCACTTCTTTCGAGGAATTCTTTTTCATTCTTAAAAATCCCCTAATAATAGAGGTTCCATCTTTATACCTTTTTCTCTTTTCCTTCTAGAACAAAACCATATCATGTGAATACGATCTTCCATTTAGAATGCCACTACATAGATGCATGTCTTCGCATTAGACATCGTCGTATCGCTTCGTAACATAACACTAGGAACATATCTTGCCGACACATGATTTCCCTTTTACTCCGGAACATAATAATAGAGCTATCAAAGAGGAGTAGGGATATGGTAGCTCCGATTAGATTTAAAGCACTTCTTCCTAGGGGAAAATTGTAAAAGAGGATAGGAAGATCCACCACTACGAATTCCGTTAATAAAGACCTTGATATTTCCTGATATCCCAATGTGATTGGAAAAATAACAAATCGTTCAAAAGCAACAAAAATGTTGTTAAACGAGACTAACTCAATACGTTGCTTATTAAGTAATGCCAAGACATTTGCTAGGATGCACATATGGTCAAGGTACTTGGCGCCTTGATAATGTCGCAGGTTAATTAATAAAGAATGCTCAATAATCATATATTTCAGAACGAATACCATTCCGGGCGATCAATAAAATGCCACAACTTTGATATCTCTTTCGTGAACTCCAATAGGCAAAGTCGTATAACGGTTGATGCTTCTGAAAATCCAAAAACCATAATTCTCAAATATCTTTAAATAACTGCTTATCATCTTGATGAATACATTCTAAGCGACATCCATTCTGGATAATGAAGTAAATCGAACACATGAAGCCTTCACGATAAAATAAGAATAATCCGAAAGAATACCATTTCGGATGATTAAGAAAAATAATTAGGTGCTCTCTTTGACATAGAGTTCATGTTATTAATAATTTGATCATCTAGTATAGATTAAACTTCAACCATTGAAGCTCAGTCGTTTCATTTAATTCCAAAACCTCAAGCATAATTCCAAGAGTTGCGAGAGTGTTCAAGGGGTTTCATTAATGCAGACCCACACGATCCAAATAGAGAAGACCGGTAGTTAAAGACATGACCCATTTTTTCGACCAAAAATTAATCACCAATGAAAACCAGGGCGATTTGACTACTCCACAACATGCTCGAATCTACTGAATGATTAGTAAGAGACTTGATAGAGATGCTCGAATCCACTGGATCCACTAAGTTGAGATGTCGAGACATAAATATATGCTTTATACAATGAGAAGACGAGACCATCTTTGAATAATATACTTCCACTCGGGAGTTTCATTCTATGATTTTATTATAACCTCACGCATTTCGTGGTTATTTGTTGATTAATAACTTGGCCTTTTAAGTACATATTCACTATCCATACTTGAAGCTTCTCCTTATTTCACAATAAATACTTTTATTCGCGAACGTCTTATCTTCCATACTAGTTTGCCTTTTGTGATAATAATTTCTCGATGCGTTGTATTCCCAAAAACTTATCCTTCGATGACTGTCTTATCATTTTAAAACTCTTCAATATGCGTATTTGTGATTTCTCTGTCTGTCACGATAAATACTCGTTCATTCATCGATCCTCTCAATTCGACGCTAGTATTTTGCCGTAAATACTTCTGAAAGGCAAACTCTTTTCAACTCGTCAATATATATATTGAGATGTTATACGACATGCACAATCTTTTGAATGCCAAATCCACTAGAGTCTCAGTAAACTTCGTTAATCTCAGAGTCTCGAGCGTAAAACTAACCATCTGAAAGCTAATCGACTTCTTACAAGGTCTCCATAAAGGTCATTAATAATTCTCCAATGAATAACTAGGACATCCCATTGATAATGCAAAAAATAGGTAACCCACATCATTAATGTCGTACTTCCACACGATATGTGATTTTGAACAAACTGAGTACATATTGAGTAAGCTCCCACGAACTTATGACGTCTTGACTAAGGTCATGTCAAATAGATCTTATGGAAATCACTATAATCTTTTATTGGGTAATGGAGCCAACTTCCTCGACCTCGCTCTCGGGCATTCCTTCCACCGTATAACTCAACACACCAAGCTAATCTTCTCCAAAAACCAATCAACACACGACACCAATCGGAACTGTAATGAAAATATGACAAAATATTGGGGACTGCTGAGTCCCCGGTGTCATTGCTTGTAATAGAGGAGCAGGCGTATATAAGAGATCTACCATTCATCCCTTCAATCATGGTGAGAAATATACTTGGAACTCAATAAATAGACTTGCAATTGAATACCAACAAGGTTTGTATATCGTACTTTGGTAGATAATCTATCATTTCCTGAATACGTCATGTACATGTAAGTCCAAGCCCTTCAATGCTTTACTAGTAATCCTTTAAAAACCAACGGCGATCAACCTTTCTTATTTCCCATAACCTCTTCTTTTCTTATGTATTCGGTAAATCGTGCTGACTTGGAACTTCCAACTTTCTGCAACAAACACTCTCTCCAACCATTTTGTACACATGTACACAATCTAGCAACACGTAGCCAAATTCCCCCAATGAAACTATGCAATCAACTCATTCTCCACGTGAGGTTCACGTTTATCGCAAGGGCCAATCAACCGCCGCTCCATGCGATACTCAATATCGCCACAAAACTGGTTAGAANTGGACTAGGATCGAAACTAGGATCGTGGTCATATAATTGCTATTGACAACGTCACATATCCTTGAGAACCAACAAATATTTCACATGACCATACACATATACTCATATAACCTCTTATTTTTCCCGGTCAATTAACTCATGTTGACTTGGGTCCTCCAACTTTCCGTGGCTATTATTCTCACCAACGACTCGACGCACACTTATACATTAAGCAACACGCAGATAAATCCTCCTAATGCCACTACGCATCCGCTAATTCGCAATTTGAGATTAACGTGCTTCACAAGTGCTCCATGCAATACACACAACCACCACAAAACTGGATAGAAAACCACACAATACCTCCGAGGAATTGTTCCGTCATTCCGATTAAAACTCATACCACAATCCCAATATGAAATATTAGAAAACATCGGCAAGTAATTGAATTATTGTAGAGTAAGCCATTCCAAATATCAAGCAAAGTACATGGTCATATCATTGAAGTCCATCAAATTAGCATGGATCTCGAGATTTGATGTCGAGGAGATCCTTAGGTATCTTAATATACGCCAACCTTATGAAGAATAACCTCCCTCGCGATCGGAGATGTGTAAATGTATCGGACACGTTCACCATATAACCCTCATTCATTATAACCGAGAATCATGTTGATCCCCAATATATCCGTATCACAGAGCGAAATCCTTTGAATTATTCAAAATATGCCAAATTTTCGATAAATTGACCGAGATGGAATAGTAAAATGCCACCGAAATCCTACCCGGAAAATATCACACTATCATATCACCGCGTGATTGTATACATAAAATGGATCCTCCCATTAAATTTTGGTAGCGCCAAAAATCCGGAGTATGTGGACTTGTCTTCGGCACATATTCATGCAATATGATAATTTTCCAATGCACTCATAAATAGACCCCCCGGATGAAATCCCTCTCCGGAGGTTGGTTAGATTCCCGCTACTAAGGAGTCTTCATGTGGCACTGATTGAGTCCTCGATAAAATATCATTCCTTTCGTCTTCTACTACATAAAGGTTGCAATACGATACACTTTCTTCATCTATATCACTCTCATGTTAGGAATCCCGTATCCTCACAATACACAACAAGCTCCAAGATCAGGACAAGAGCTCTCAATGGGATTAAGTCTCGGGTCCCCACGGACGGCGCCAAACTGATCTCGACTAAAAATATTTTAGAGTGTTTGTTTATGATCAGTCAATTTTTAATTACTCGAAATTTAATTTTTGTGAGGACACGAGCGATATACGAGGTTGGGCAAACAATGCGTGAGCTTACGTCCTCAGGAGAGCATAGCTCTACCTTGGTTTTCACTATAATAATCAAAGGATACAAGTACAATCATCAGATAATGATAATCTGAATGAAAACGGTACGAAAAACGATCAATTCCACTCCATCGCACCCGAGGCGACGAAAACTTGCGAATTAAGGTGATGTTCGCGACTTTTGGACATAAACTCGCGAATGGTGCCAAAAGTCGCGAGTCTTGGTGCCTAAGGGACGAAAACTCGCGAGTCCAGGTGTCCGGGAGGCGATAACACGCGAATCGGAGGTCCATGCGACGAAATCTCGCAAATACAACAATGAACACATGCTCTCGCGACTTTTGGTGCAAAAAGTCGCGAGTGTGGCCTTGAAGATGAGGGAATCGCGACATTTGGATCAAAAAGTCGCGAGTGGGGCAAAAAGTGGCTAAACCAGGAGGTTTGGGAAGCGTGCCAAGAGTTTGAACCCATTTCTGGGGCTTAGGGTCTTGTATTTATAGAAAAACTCGGTCCAATAAGTGAACTTATGGTCCAAAAGCCCAATCTTAGTCAAATTAGCCAAACTTACTTAGAAAATATCCAATTAATCCGGAATAAGTGTCACAGCGCCACTAAACTTCTCGACTACATCCCGGTCGAGAGTTTAGTCGGAAATGCGATGAGAAAATACCGGAAAATCTCGTATATCAGTTCTTCGCCTACAAACAGTGAATACGCAGCCACATATCATCACTGCACCCCGCCGATGTACTCCCGGGTGGCAAATTACGAAAATACGCCTAGCCCCGTCAGGGGCCGAAATAGCCTAAAACATCTCAAAACACTTACAGAAGCCTTATATGGGGTCCAGCATGCCTGAATCACGAGAATACCCTCGAGAGTGCCTCGCGATAGACATATAAAAATACCGAAAATAATACATAGCCACGTCGGACGAGCCCCGAGGTTAACATAATTAAATAAATAACCTCGGGCAATATCACAAGTGTATTCAAACTAAATAAACGCTAACATCACGAATACATGTTGTATATACAAAAAGAGTAAGTTCGAAAACGTAATGATCGTGCAAGTCATAACATCGTGACTTAATGCCAAAAGCATTTAAACTATAGTGTAATAACATAAATCATGGTATATCCAATTTATTCTTTGTTCTAACAACATGTTTTCATGTTTTAATAACATGAATTCAAGTTTAATTGAAATCAAAATCATCACAACTAGAACATGTGGAACTATGTGAAAAATGAGCCAAATCATATTCATACAAATGATATTGTAAATTTATTAAAACCAAGTGTATTCAAACTAAATAAATGCTAATATCACGAATGCATGTTTGATGTAGCCTTAAAATATATTTGATATTTTTGATCAGTCAATTCAATTTTTTTTTTGATGTTGTTAAGACACAAATAATTATGAGGTTTGGCCCACAATGTGTGAGTATACGTCCTCGGGAGAGTGAAGCTCTACATTGGAGTTTCCCTATAATAAAATACAACATTACAAAATATGGTTTATTCAATCAAATAATTGATATAGACTCGATCTGGGGGAAGAAATGAGCTCGATAATAACGATCGGGACGAAATCGTTGAATCATTATTTGATATTACCCGGAAATATTCTCTTGTATTTATTTTCACCCGGGAGCTCGTCTAGCGTGATTATCAGCATTTTCGGTATTCTCGGTATTTTCGGTATTCTCGGTATTCTCGTAAATCTGACTTGCCAAGCGACATATAAATCCTCGGTGAGCATTTTAATATATTTCAGGCCATTTCGGACCCGGACGAAGCCAAGGGTATTTTCGTCATTTGCCACCGAGGGCGCACCGAACAGGTACAATAAGGGCGCCCGGCTGTGAGTTCATTATTTAAAAGCAAAGGATCGACATACGAGGTTCGGGGAAATTCTCTGATCGTATTCCCGATTAACATATTATTCGGTTCGCTTCCCGAGGCGTCGAGGTCTACATGGCATTTATTTTGCCATAATTAAAGATATTTAATTATTTTGGATTAAGGAAGGTGGACTAGGCTCATGGGCCCAAGAGGGTGAGTTTTGGGCTTAATTTGCCTATAAATAGGAGTCTTAAGGCATTNTGAATTCAAGTTTAATTGAAATCAAAATCATCACAACTAGAACATGTGGAACTATGTGAAAAATGAGCCAAATCATATTCATACAAATGACATTGTAAATTTGGTAAAACCAAGTGTATTCAAACTAAATAAACGCTAATATCACGAATGCATGTTTGATGTAGCCTTAAAATATATTTGATATTTTTGATCAGTCAATTCAATTTTTTTTTTTTGATGTTGTTAAGACACAAATAATTATGAGGTTTGACCCACAATGTGTGAGCATACGTACTCGGGAGAGTGAAGCTCTACATTGGAGTTTCACTATAATAAAATACAACATTACAAAATATGGTTTATTCAATCAAATAATTATATAGACTCGATCTGGGGGAAGAAATGAGCTCGATAATAACGATCGGGACGAAATCGTTCAATCATTATTCATTGGAGATATTACTGTTCATGCTTGAGTCACTATCCAACCGGAGTTACTATTCATCACCGGAGTTGCTATTTATCATGAATTACACTATTCATTACTGGAGATACAATTTATCTCGGATTTACTATTCTTCGCTGATTTCACTATTCATCCCGGAGTTTCTATTTTGTCGCGGATTTACTATTCACCACCGTAGTTACTGTTTTATCATAGATTTACTATTCATCGCGTATTTCACTATTCAGCCCGGAGTTACTATTTTATTTGGGATTTACTATTCACCGCTGGAGTACTGTTTTATCGCGGCTTTACTATTCATCGCGGATTTCACTATTCATCGTCGGAGTTAGTATTTTATCGCGGATTTGCTATTCACTGCCGTAGTTACTGTTTATTGCGGATTTTAGGACTTTGCTGATTTCAGGAATTCCAACTCCTAGTTTTTTCTTAATTTATCTCCCATGCCGACACCTTTTCAAGTGATCATGAACTTGTATTTATAGAGNGTCCCCACAAAACACAAATTACGAGTTAATCATAAAATTGACTGATCTAAGAATAAATATATAAAACATTTTTAGTCAAGATCATTATTCATTGGAGATATTACTGTTCATGCTTGAGTCACTATCCAACCGGAGTTACTATTCATCACCGGAGTTGCTATTTATCATGAATTACACTATTCATTACTGGAGATACAATTTATCTCGGATTTACTATTCTTCGCTGATTTCACTATTCATCCCGGAGTTTCTATTTTGTCGCGGATTTACTATTCACCACCGTAGTTACTGTTTTATCATAGATTTACTATTCATCGCGGATTTCACTATTCAGCCCGGAGTTACTATTTTATTTGGGATTTACTATTCACCGATGGAGTACTGTTTTATCGCGGCTTTACTATTCATCGCGGATTTCACTATTCATCGCCGGAGTTAGTATTTTATCGCGGATTTGCTATTCACTGCCGTAGTTACTGTTTATCGCGGATTTTAGGACTTTGCTGATTTCAGGAATTCCAACTCCTAGTTTTTTCTTAATTTATCTCCCATGCCGACACCTTTTCAAGTGATCATGAACTTGTGTTTATAGAGAATTAAAGCCACTAACTCACCTATGGGTTAAAAGCCCAATCTTATCCAGGCTGGCCCGATTTGGCCTAATTTGCACAAAAACACCTGGTTTCAACCGGATATGTATCGTAATATCCCCGATTACTCGCAATGCCTCTCGATCGGCTCGTAACTTGAGGAAATAAGCCAAAATACACTCAGCATAGATCTATCTCAACAATACTCATCAGATATCCAAACTATCACATAATATTTGCTATAACATCTTCTTCACACCAAATTACGAAAATACGCCTAGCGCCACTCCAATTGGGAATTATGCAATAATACTCATGACTCCTCCGGAAACTTTCCATGCGGCCTCCGGATGCCCAAAGCAAATAAAAATACCTCACATTACAGAAAATACAGTAGTGGCCGTACGGATCGGACGTGGTGCGTCCAATTTACGAAAATACATCTGTCACCATTTCAACCACAAATCACCTCAAAATACCGAAAATACCATTGTGATCCTATCGATAGGACCCGTGCGTGTCCAAATTACAAAAATTACATTGGCATCATTTCGTATCGAAATCATCCAAAACTGCTCCAAACACGATCAGAATCCTCATACGTGGGCCAGACATGACCAAATTACGAGACTACCCCCAATATCACATTGCTCAATAAACGTAATAGAAAACTGAAGATACCTTTTAGTCACGTTAGACGAGCCTAGGGGTATCATAATTACCTAAATAACCCCGGGCAATATCAATAGTCCCCTGGTTTGCAGATGCAGATTCTGAGTCGTAAACCACATTATGCTGGCTCGTCACGAAGTTAAGTAAACGTTCTTACACTTTTTTGCAAAGAAAATGAGTAAGGCCGAAATTGTCTCGACGACATTACGGGTATAAGATTCCCAGATCAAACGAGAATTTCAAGACTTTTCATCTCGGATAATATGTTCCTATATGTATCACTCTTTGCTTTGCGTACCGAAGCATTTTAGTGTACCCTAAATTTATGCCGTGCCGCTTCGATTCATCAATTCAGATCTAACCTAAAAATATTTTGGGTATTTATTTTTAGATCAGTCAATTTTTAATTACTCGAAATTTAATTGTTGTGAGGACACGAGCGATATACGAGGTTGGGCCCACAATGTGTGAGCTTACGTCCTCGTGAGAGTGAAACTCTACCTTGGTTTTCACTATGATATTCAACAAATACAAGTGTAATGATGTGACAACAACAATCAAGATGGAAACGTCTCGAAAAACGATTGAAAACACTCCGATGCGCCGGGAAGAGGTGCAGTCGCGAGTTGTGCTCAATAACTCGCGACTACTGGCGATCACACGCGCCTGGAACAGTGCAACAAATCACGAGGGTCAGGCTGTAGCAGTAAGTCGTGACTGGAACAGTGCAATAAGGCGCGAGATTCAGGCTGCAGCAGTAAGTCGCGACTGGAACAATGCAGAAACAATCACTCGTGGCTACGTGTGATAAGACGCGAATACGAGCGAAAAGTCGCGAGTCTACAGTGCAGAAAAATGGAGTCTTGCCTTGGGAAGCGTGATAACTGTCTGAACCCGTCCAAATGCACTAGGGTTTGTATTTATAGAGGAATCCAGCCCAACTTCGCTTACTTGAGACTATAAGCCCAGTTTACTTCACTTAGCCCAAAACACTTATATAACCTCCAATTATAATATAATAAATGCCATGCTGATACCAAAGTTTCGGGAGCCAATCCGATCAAGATATTACTCGGAAATACGATGAGGAAATACCGGAAAACCTCGTAAATTAGTTCTTTGCCTCCAAGCAGTGAATACGCAGCCACAAAACATCCTTACACCCGACCGGTGTGCTCTCTTGTGGCAAATTACTAAAATACCCCTGGCCCCACCGGGGCTGGGATAACTCACAACATCCCAAAACGCCTACAAAAACTTTATACGGGCCCCAGTGAGCCTGAATTACGAGAATACCCCTCTGGGAATGCCTTGTGATTAAATATGAAAATACCGAAAATAATATATAACCACGTCGGACGAGCCCCCGGGTAAGGATCAACACAAGAGAATATACACGGGTAATATCAAATTCCATGCAATAAAACTTAGTAAGAGGCTGATTATGACTTTGCTGCCCATCGAATATTATGTCGGGGACATGCCGACTGAGGCAGAATCATTATCTTTCCTTTATTCATGCTTCCAATATATACCGTGTGGGAATTCATATTCTATTCTGAAGTAATTTCTTTATTGCTAGGGAAGCTTCTCCTTGGAAGATGCTAGCGGAACTCTACGAGTTATAAGAAAAGAACACCAAGATCCCCGACTGAGAATCATGTAGTAAAAAACCTAAAACCAACAAGAATATAAAAATGCCTCATAAGAAAGCCGAGAACCGTTATATTTTCATCTTCTCAATATTGATTCCTCGTATGTTTCCTTTTATAAAAGAAGTCCCCAGTTTTCTTTAAAACAAATTCTCTTTATCTGTTGTTGTTATATTCGGATTTTCTCGGTAAGAAAATCCATGTCATCCATAGAACGACTTTATGGCATCTCCAATAGAAATAGAATAATATATGTCATGCAGACAATAATTATCTAGGCCTTATGGCCATCAATAAAGACACGCATGTTATACAACATCGTGCTAATTCTTCCCCTTCATAAATATTGAACCCGAGGAATCCATAAACTACTTTAGAGTCATTCACCATATGTCCAAAGAGTAGGGATCTTTTGGAGATAATTATTTGATCATTTTCGTACAGATCCCGGGTGGGCATCTCTGATCGTAAATGAGATCGTAACATAACTTTCTTCACTACACATAAGGGAATTACCATTGACTATCGCGACCGCGTTTAAATTAGCGATCATAATACATATTGGCCAGTTTCTCGGTTCTTTCAATCGTAAACAATATTTTCGAGATACTCTTGAGACAATTACCAGACACAACGATCATACGAGATAAAAAAATAAACTCATCCACTTAATAAAGATTCAGCGTATTCATCGTTGACACAACCAACCGCCCAAAAATAACTTTCTTCTATTTCTTTGACTCGTTCAGTTATCCTTCGTGGGATGTGTGAGCGACACAGCATTGTTTGAGCTACTTGAGGAAGATATCCCTTCGTGTGAGGTGGTTTTACCAACTTAACCAATTACTATTGTGTGACATGGATGAGTCCATTGTCTTTCCATACATAGTGTTCGGAACAACTCCACTTCGTATACATCTTTACAATTTTTCTCAAGAATTTTCGACTGTCTATAAAGTTGCTTATTCACCAGTTAGCAAACAATCGTGTCATAAGGTATCATCAATAAGATTTCTTAAGCATAAAATCGGCAAATATAAATGTCATAAAACATCTTTAAATATCAAGCAAAATAAGACTCTTTAACAAAATATTCCTTGTTATCGGCCACCCATTTGATCACTTTGGTCATAACTGGGAGTCCCCAGTTATAATTGAATTTAGTGGTATTCGTACCATAAGACGAATATTTTCCATTTTAATCGCTTATCCAAATGAAATCCATAAATATGATTCATTGGTCATTTATAAATAGATAATTAATCCATGCGAGAAATTCTCATAAAATGATCCCTTTTATAGGGATATTACTTTAAAACATAGATAATAACTGTGAATACCCGAACATAAATAATGGGAATTGATGCCATAAGGCCATCACTTGGTCACTTTGATCGTAAATGAGAACACCCGATCATAAATAGTGAAAACCATACCATAAGACTATCACATGGTCGCTTTGATCATAAATAGAATTCCTCAAGTCATGGTATTGGACCTAAACGAGCGCCCAACACCGCTTACTTAGATCGACATGTTCCGTTCTCTTCCAAAAAATTAGCGTAGGAAGCCTTCACAGTACAGGTGAAAGTAGCGTCAGGTTCAGGGTACAATCCTTAGACTGACGTAAATTTTTCACTCCACCTGGATAGATCGGGTACCTCGCACCAGAGAGAGCCATCTCTTCCTATACGGAAGTAGCGTCAGGTTCAGGGTACAATCCTTAGACTGACATAATTTTTTCATTCTCGCATAGGAAGATCCAATATCTTGGCTTACGTGGCCCTTTGAGGACCATGGAGGAGGAAGATGTCTTTTCACGGATCTCAATGAGCATCCGACATCACTTCCACTTCTGGGTCTGATAAAGCACCGACAAGTCCAATGCCTCACCAGGCACCTTGACTAATCACAACTCATGGGTCTGAACAAGCACCCACTACTCTAGGGCATCACCAAACACCATGACTAATTACAACTTCTAGGTCTCAACAAGCACCCACTAGTCCAAGGCCTCACCAAGCACCCTGACTAATCACATAAGCTCGGGTATGAACAAGCACTCGTGGGCCTCGAGTAGCGCCCCTCACATTTTCTTTCTAGGTATAAACTTGCACCCATAATCATCCCATCCTTACTAGGCCTGACCTTTCCCGTTCTCCTCCGCAAGAGAAAATAAACGTAGGAAACCTTCACTGCTCGAATAGAAGTAGCACTAGGTTCAGGGTACAATCCTTAGACTGGCGTAAATATTTCACTCCTATTCGGGTGGCTCAGGTGCCTCGCACTAGAGGACCTTCACTATCTAGACGAAAATAGCGTCAGGTTCAGGGTACAATCCTTAGACTGATGTAAATTTTTCACTTCCACCTAGATAGATCCCATCCCCTAGACCAAAAGGTCCTTGTGGGACAACGAGGGAGACAGATGTCTTTCGGCCTCAAATACAATCACGAACCCAACCATTACATGCATCTCATCTGGACCTTTCCCGTTCTCCTCCTCAAAGGTAAGTAAACGTAGGAAACCTTCACTGCCCGAATAGAAGTAGCGCTAGCTTTAGGGTACAATCCTTAGACGAGCGTAAAAATTTGACTCCTACTCGGATAGATCGGGTGCCTCGCTTCGGAGAGCCTTCACCATCTAGACTGAAGTAGCATCAGGTTTAGGGTACATTCCTTAGACTGACGTAAATATTTCACTTCCGTCTAGATGGATCCAGTACACCGGACTAAAAGGTCCCAGTGGGATAACGGAAGAGACGGATGCCACTATGCTATACACTTGCTAGCACGCTATACCATCATCCTCATATCTGGACCTTTCCCGCACTTTACCGAAAAGCGTTGGGGGCTCTCACAATCTAGATGGAAGTAGCGTCAGGTTCAGGGTACAATCCTTAGTCTGACGTAAATATTTAACTTCCACTTAGACGGATCGAGTCCCTCGCGTTAAGAGGTTTTACCCACTCAACCATCGGGAGAAGCGGACGTCACTATGCTTTACACTTGCTAGCACGCTCCACCATCACCAATCGGACCTTTCCCATTCTCCTCCGCAAAGTAGGTAAACGTAGGTGATATTGCCCGGGGTTATTTATGTAAATATGATACCCCCGAGGCTCGTCCGACGTGGCTAAATGATATTTTTGATCTTTTATTATATTTATTGAGTAATGTAATTTCGGGGGTAGTCTCATAATTTGGGCATTGCGGGACACGTATAGGGATTATGATGGTGTTTTGAGCTGTTTTGGATGATTTCGGTCGGAAATGATGCTAGGGGTATTTTCGTAATTTGGAACTCGGAAAGCTCGTTCGCGACCTAAGGCGATATTTTTGGCTACCTACTAAGAATCTGGAGACGATCAAATGTTGAAAGAGTATTCCCGGGTATTTTCTCGGCATTACGTGTTATTCATGTTCGATCGGGGTGCATTTTTGAAGTTTCACGCTGTGAAACTTACTCCGTTTTAATTAGATATTTTCTAAGTAATTTTGGCTAATTTTACTAAGATTGGGCTATTGGACATTAAGTTGACTTATTGGGCCGAGTTTTTCTATAAATATAAGACCCTAGGCCCCAGAAAAGGGTTCAGACTCTAGGCATGCTTCCCAAGGCATGTCTCTCGTTTGAATTAATCTCGGTATTCACGAGATTTCGTTATCCGCGAGTTTTTGTTTGAAAACTCGCGACCAGTTCAGTCTAAGCCACTATTCGCTTGAATACATCACTATTCGTGAGATTTGGTTCGAAATCTCGTGGCGAGGCCATCATTAGTGAGTTTTCTCTTTATTACATCACTATTCGCGAGATTTGGTTCGAAATCTCGCGGCCATGCCTTCATTCGCGAGTTTTCGCTTGATTACATCACTATTCACGAGATTTGGTTCGAAAACTCGTGGCCAGCCCTCTACTAGTCAGTTTTCGGCAGTTTCGCTATGGCGGAACAAATTCGATCATTTTTCGTACCGTTTTCATTCGGATTATCATTATCTCATGATTGGACTTGTATCCTTTGATTATTATAGTGAAAACCAAGGTAGAGCTATGCTCTCCCGAGGACGTAAGCTCACGCATTGTGGGCCCAACCTCGTATATTGCTCGTGTCCCCACAACAATTCAATTCCGAATAATTAAAAAATTGACTTATCTAAGAACAAACGCTCTAAAATATTTTTAAACGAGATGAGTTTTTGGGGCCATCCGTGGGGACCCTAGACTTTATCCCATTGTGAGCTGTTGTACTATGCTTGGAGCTTGTTGTGCATTGTGAGGATACGGTATTTCTAATATGAGAGTGATTTATATGAAGAAAGTGTATCGGATTGCAACCCTTATGTAGTAGAAGATGAAAGGAGTGATATATTATCGGGGACTCAATAAGTGACACCGGAAGAGTCCTCCGTATTGGGAACATCTAACCAACCTCCGGAGCGAGATTTCATCCGGGTGATCTATGTATCAGTGCATTGAAAGATTATCATTTTGCATGAATATGTGCCGAAGACATGCTTAAGGATGCAAGGGTTCCAAAAAAAAAAAAAAATCGGGTTTTTTGTCACTACCAAAATTTCACGGGAGGCTCCATTTTATGTATACAATCACACGGTGATATGATAGTGTGATACTTTCCGAATGGGATTTGGTGATATTCACTATTTCATTTCGGTCTATTAATCGAAAATGATCCATATTTTGAATGATCGAAAGGATCATATTCTGTAGTAGGGAAATGTAAGAGGTCAATATGGACCTCGGTTGCAAAGAAGATGGGTATATGGCGATCATACCCGAGCTATTTTATGTTCACGGTATCAAATCTGGAGGTCCATGTCAGTTTGATGAACTTCAATGTACTCTTGCCGGTTTATTTGAAGAGTTTGTTTTCCGATAGTTCTAATAGTTTCTGAATTTTTTCAAACGTTTGATATTGTGATTCAAGTATGAGTTATATTCGGCATGGCATAACGATCCATTGGAGGGGTCGTATGTTTTTCTAACAAGTTTTGTGGCGATTGTGAGTATTGCATGGAGCGGTGGTTGATTGGCCCTTGTGAGAAACGTGGACCTCACATGGAAAATGAGCGGATGCCTAGTTGCATTGGAGGAATTTGGTCACGCGTTGCATGATTGTATATATGTGCACAAAATGGTTGGCGAGAATGTTTGTTGCAGAAAGTTGGAAGTTCCAAGTCAACATTATTTGCCAATTACATGAAAGGATAAGAGGTTACATGAGTATATGCAATAATATGACCACGATCCTAGTTCCAATCCGAGTTCACCCATTGAATCCGATTGGTGAATTTTTGAAGTATCATGAGAACTTTTATACTACGTTTCGACAGCGATAATGTAAGAATTAAAGTTCGTAGCAAAATGAGAGGTTATGGAGAACATGAGAAAGGTTGATTGTGGTTGGTTTTTAGAGGATCCATATTAAAGTATGGAAGAGCTTGGACTCACATATGCACAACATATTCAGGAAATGAAAGATTGTATACTTATGGTCACATGACGTTGTCGTAAATCATGTGTTCGATCGAATGTATCGCTGCCGAAGTTCAACATGCAAATCTTGTTGGTATTCAATTGCAAGTGTATTTATTCAGTTCCAAGTATATTCCTCGCCATTGTTTAACACAAGAGAGAAGGATCTCTTATTATAAGAACCGACACCGAGGACTCATAAGTTCCAAGTATTTTGTCCTTTTTTCATCACAATTTCGGACATGCTAATGTGGGTGTCGAAAATCGGTGTCCGATGTTAATTGGTTTTGAAACACGAATAGTTTGATGAGCTGGGTAGTATTCAACCTGAGGTCGAGGTCGGTTGACCTGAAGGAGAAACTTGAATATTAATTGGTTTTGAATGCCAGAGACCGAGGTCGAGGGAGTTGACTTGAATATTCAACACGAGAACACACAACCACTCTCCCTAATAACTATTTAACATGACCTGAAGAAAGACGCCATGAGTATGGAGGAGTTTACTCAATATGTACTCAGTTTGTTCGAAATCACATAGCGTGTGGAAGTACGAGATTAATGATGTGGGATTTCTATTTTTGCATTATCAATGGGATTGTCTAGTTATTCATACGAGAAGTATTAATGATCTTTATAGAGGCCTTGTAAGAAGCCGATTAGCTTTTAGATATGGTTCGTTCGTAATATCGAAGACTTTAGTAGTTTAACGCTCGAGACTCCGAGATTAACGAACTTTACGGAAACCTAGTGGATTATTTGGTATTCAAAAAATTGTACATGTCGTATAATATCTCAATATTTATATTGAGGAGTTGAAAAGAGTTCGCCTTTCGGAAGTATTTATGGCAAAATACTAGCGTTTTATTGAGAGCATTGATGAATGAACGTGTATTTATCGTGACGGAAGGAGAAATTACAAATACGCATATTGAAGAGTTGTTAAAATGATAAGAGGGTCATCGATGGATAACTTTTGGAATACGTGAAGTCATCCTAGATCACAAAATGAAATTCCAGAGTGGACGTGTATTTTCGAAAGACGGTCTCGTCTTCTCATTATACGAAGCGTATATTTAAGTCCCGACATTTCTATCCAATAATCAACACCTCCCTAATGGTTATATGGACTATCAAGTCCCTTACTCATCATCCGATAAATTCGAGCATGTTGTGGAGTAGTCAAATCGCCTTGGTTTCCTTTGGTAATTAATTGTTGTTCGAAAATATGGGTCATGTCTTTATCCACCGAAGTTCTCTGTTCGGCTCATGTGTGGGTCTGCATTAACGAAAACCCTTGGAGAGTCTCTAACCTCTTCTAATTATGCTTGAGAATTTGGAATTAAAGGAAACGATTGAGCTTCAATGGTCGAATTTAAATCTCTACTCGATGATCAAGTTTTTGATAACATGATCTCTATGTTGAAGAGAGTATCTAATTATTTTTCTTAATCATCTGAAATGGTATTCATTGGATTATTCTTATTCTATCGTGAAGGTTTTCATCTGTTCGATTTACTTCGTTATCCAGAATGGATTTCGCTTGGGACGTATTCATCAGGATGCTAAGCAGTCGATTAATAACAGTTTGATCATCATATATACTAATGGATATTCATTAGTTACTTGAATTATTTAAAGATATATGAGAATTGTGGTTATTGGATTTTCAGAAGCATCAATCGTTATCAAACAATGCCTCTTGGAGTTCACGAAAGAGATGTCAGATTTGTGTTACTTTATTTATCGTCCGGAATGGTATTCATCCGGAAATATATGATTATTGAGCATGCTTTCTTAATTAACCTGTGACATTATCTAGCCGACAAGTATCTTGACCATATGTGCATTCTAGCAAAGGTCTTTGCATTAACTAATAAGCAGCGTATTGAGTTAGTCTGGTTTAACAACAGTTTTGTCGCTCTCGAATGATTTTTTATTCTCCCAGTCACATTGGGATATCAGGAAATATCAAGGTCATTATTAATGGAATTCGTAGTGCTGGATATTCGTATCCTCTTTTATAATTTTGGCTTGGAAGAAGTGCTCTAAATCTAATCGGAGATATCATATCCCTACTCCATATTGATCGCTCTATTATTATGTTCCGGAGTAAAAGGGAAATCATGTGTCGGCAAGATATGTTCCTAGTATTATGTCACGAAACGATACGATGGTTTCTAGTGCGAACACATACATCTATATAGTGGCATTCTAAATGGAAGATCGAGTGTGTTAACATGATATAGTTTTGTTCTAGAAGAAAATGAGAAAATGGTATAAAGATGGAACCTCTATTATTAAGGGGATTTTTAAGAATAAAAATGAATTCCTCGAAAGAAGTGGATATTCTCCCGAGAAAATGAAAACATAGTTATTGAAGATATGGAAATCCTATTGCATGGAAGGGCTCTATGAAATGCACATAATCAATCGCAAACCTATTTATGGCTCCAAAGTCGAACGATGCCTATAGAGGACCTATATCTATCGTCGACATTGACATAATGTTTAAGTTTTTCGGCTTGAAGTTTTTCAATTAAGCCTTTTGGTTTGAAGAAACCAGATGCTACGTACTAGCGGTCGATCAAATCAATATTTAAAGATGTGAGAAGAAGAATGTATGCAAGTCAATAGTGATGGTATATAGATAAAAACCGGTAAGGAAGTAATCATTTCCAATATTTAAGGGAGTGATTGAGTATATTGAAGAAGTATTGAGTGAGGTAGAATCCTCCTAGATGTGAGTTGTTAGTGAAAGACGAAAATTTTTCTTGGTCTATGATGTTTGTAAGCGAAATATAAATTGATAAGTACATACTAGTGTTGCTTTTGAAGGTTGAAAGTGTTATATAAAGATCGATTCGTTTATGTCTCCACTCCTCATCATAAACCTTTGGGTTTATGTTTTGCGCATTCAAAGAAGTCATAAGTGCTGCCTTAGTTGGGTTTGATGATGAGAAAGAAGGGTCGTAATGATGTTAGTAGGAGACTACAAAGGTCAAATTTCGGTGAACCGACCTTAGACCGGTTAAGAGAGAAGATTTAAGATGTTTTGAAAGTGAGTCTCATTAAGGTGATCATATATGTTGAGCCTTCTATTGACATGAAAGGGTGGAGTAATTATTTCCTTGCATGGAATCGTTGAAAGGAATAGCACGTGGCGTGTCACATTCGCAATGTCGCTCTTGGTACAACACAGGTTTTGATGGTCAGTGAAGTTAAGACCCATGCTATCTAACCCGGTAATGGGATATACACCAAAAGTTTCCACGTAATAAAATGAGTATGCTTAGTATGTTGTTATGAGCCGAATTTATTATTCTCAAAATAGAGATTGCGGACAATTGCGGTACTTTGAAAACTAATTCAGTCAACACTGGGGACTTGCGAATAAAAAAGTTTGGTCGATATGGAAGAATTTGTGAACATTATAATAGTTTTGAATTAATATGGAGATGATATAATCGTGATCTTTGAACCAGTAACCAAGAGAGTGTGAGTACAAAAACCTATAGTTTATTTCACTCGGAAGAATGAGAGTTTGTTAACGGGAGTGAAACCCATTATTGTTCGAGTTCTTGATACATATTATCGATTAACGGAAAGTCATGTCTTTATGTTCGAGGGATTCTTTTATTTATTCGAACATGATAGTGCTAACGGATTTATCCTCAAGTCAGCATATAAAAGTTTATCTTTCTCCTAATCGATAAACAAAGATGTTTAGTGACATCCATTCGTGAGATATTCAGAATAATGGGCTTTCAAGATTTATATCTTATACAGTGAAGTGTACTGTGTGATCGAGATGATTCATTATTAACTGTCAAGTACGGTTGTCGGGAGATCTACGAAAGATGTCACCTCAAGACGAGGACCAATCGGTGTAATCGTATCTTCGTTGTTGATTTTATGCAAGCTAAGCGCATTCAATAAAGAGATTTTTTCCGGAGACTATGTTGAGTATGAGAAGATGATGAGATGAATATTGCGAGTGACGTTGGAAATTGTGTCATTGTTACTCTATGCATATACGGTGAATATTGCAAGCAAACATTGATGTTATAGTTATGCGGAATATCTATTGCGAAAATGAAACAACTATTTATGATTGTCCTATCAACTCATAGGGACTCATATTATTATAGGCCTTCCTAATGGCTGTTCGCAAAGAGCAATCGTGTGTATGGAATACAAAGGATACATTGAACATATATACGTTGAATAAATATCCCAAGTTTGGGAACATGAAAGAGAAAATTCGCTATGATCGTGTTGTTTGCTGGTATGTGATTTCTGAGGAATTCGTGTTGGATAATGCAAAGAAACTCTTCGTAAGATACTTTGCACAATTATTGGAAAAGATCATGGGTGAATGACGTGAAAGCAGGTGTCGCGTGTGGCCTCCACATGTGGGCATTCATAATTGTTAGTGATGTTATCGATATACATGTGAAATCAAGTGATTGATGCAGGTGTCACGCGTGGCCACAACATGTAGACACGAGCGGAGAGGAGCAGCCACAGACTTGGCATATTTCCAATTTGCGCAAGTATTATGTATAGACGTGACTCATCTATCTTTTTAAAATATAAATTTTCCTCTCTTTTTTGTGGTCATATTCTAATTCTTAAAGTACCTTTTTTGACGACATGAATTCAATCGACTAGGGGACTGATTAGGTAGGAGTAGGTCCATTGCATTTTAGTACGAAGGAGGATGAAATAAATTAAATAGGTTAGATTAGAAATGTAGTGTACCACCTGTCTTATATTCGATCATTTTCAAACTCATCAAATTAGATACTGCATCAAAATATTGTGAATATGATGAGTCTTCCTGTCCGCGGCAGAATCGTTTGCACATAATTACTATTGGAATATGTTAAGGGTCCCATTTAATGTGACATAGCCGGCTTAGAACCGAGCATATTTCCGTGGCAAATCAGGGTGCAAGTATATACCTTACTCCTCCATGACACGGCGGCGAGGGTCACGCCCTGGTCGGAGGCTGGTCCATTTCCGCATGGCACCGTCTTATGGATGAGCCGAATGACGCCGTCTTATGGACGAGTCCAGAGTGCGATGGCACCGTCTTCTGGACGGGCCGAGGAAGTAATGACGCCGTCTTATGTACGGGCCGAGAATGTGATGGCGCCGTCTTATTGACGGGCCGAGTAAGTGTTGACACCGTCTTATGGACGGGTTGATATAAGACGGAAAGTGTGATAGCGAAAATGTGATGGCCCAGGGTGCAAGTATATACCGGAGGCGAAAGGGTGATGGCTCCGGGTGCAAGTATATACCGGCGGCGAGAGTGTGATTGCGCCAGGTGCATGTTTATACCCGGAGACAACGTGTAAGTAAATTGCGGGCGCTTCGTGAGGCCCTATGAGAATGATGTGATATCGGGTGCAAGTTTATACTCTGAGACAATGTGCAGTGTATTGTGGGTGCTTCGTGAGACCCTATGATAATATGTTGACTCGGGTACAAGTTTTTACCTGTGTTACAGTGCAATGCCGAGGTGCAAGTTTATACTCAGCAAGAATGCAAGTTCGTCGAGAACGTATTTTCATGAGAAATACTAAATGTCGTTTGTTCGAAAGAGATATCCTTTTTCACGGAAATCATGGCTGATTACCCAGATGAGTCTTGTTATTTATTGTCCAAGAAAGAAAATATTAAACCACATGTTTGCGTGGTTAACTATCTATCGTCCACTAGGAGCGAAACCTATTAAAAGGTCAAGCATTTTTGTATTGCGATTTGGATGGCCGAGCGATTACCCTGCAATTGTGATCGAACTCATTGTTTTCATTTGAATTAACGATTGAAACGGGAAAATACTCGCTTTATGGTTTGCATTCAACAAACGTTATGATTACTGGGGACTCGTACCCAGTATCGGAATTATCGTATAAACTTTATGTGATTATCTGGAACCCCTGTCACATTGGTGAAATCACGCCGAAGAAGTATTTATTCCGAATTGGCGAACTAATTATATGAGAAGCTATTATTATTTTAGTGGTTAACTTCTTGATTCAGATTATTCGATGTTACATTTTTCTTAAGGCGATCAGAGAAATTGAAGTGAAATAAAAGAAAGTTTTATTATATGACGAGGAATACTTAGTTATTTACTATCAAGAGAAGAGTGTATTTTCATTATCGGAGAAATTATGAAGCCACGTTCTGACATGGCTTCATTCGCTAAACCAACTTAGTACGGACCTATAGCACATACTTCATTATTTGTAAAGGCGTATTTTCATTGACTGTCATATTGACCAAGTGATGGCCTTATGGTATCAATTCTCGTTAGTTATGATCGGGCACTCTTAGATATTACAGAAATTGTAAAGTGATACCCCTATCAAAGGGACTATCGGCTCGAAAATCCATCATTTAGGCTTAATCATCTGCACATAGATTTACTTGCCGATGGATCGTGTTCATGTTTCTCATTCAGAGAAATGATTAGAGTAGCCAAATATTAAACATATGGTATGAATTCAACTTAATTCTTCTACGACTGGAGACTCACAGTTATGATCAAAGTGATCGAAGAAGTATCCCACATCAAAGAATATTCTGGATAAAATGTTTGTCGTATAAGGACATTTAATTACACCGATATTTGCCCATTTGATGATTAAGAGGTCTCATTTTTGGTAGCTTTGATAGCTTACTACACGACAGTTTGTTTAATGGTGAATGAGCAAAGCTATACAGAAAAATTCTCAAGAAAGATTGTAAAGCGGTATACGAAGTGGATTTGTTTCGGACAGATGTAGAGAAAGACGTTTGTCTCGTCCATAGCACAAAATAGTCATTTGATAAGTTGTGAAAACTGCCTCACATGAAGAGGTATCTTTGTCTCGAACAACGTTGACTTATTGGGCCGAGTTGACTAATTGGGCCGAGTTTTTCTATAAATATTAGACCATAGAGCCCAGAAAATGGTTCAGACTCTAGGCACGCTTCCCAAGGCATGTCTGTCGCTTGAATTTATCTCAGTATTCGCGAGTTTTTTGTTTGGAAACTTGCGACCAGTTCAGTCTGAGCCACTAGTCGCGAGTTTTCGCTTGAATATATCACTATTCACGAGATTTGGTTCGAAATCTCCCGGCGAGGCCTTCATTCACGAGTTTTCGCTTGATTACATCACTATTCACGAGATTTGGTTCGAAAACTCGTGGCCAGCACTCTACTCGCTAGTTTTCGGCTGTTTTGCCGTGGCAGAACAAATTCAATTGTTTTTCATACCGTTTTCATTCGGATGATCTTTATCTCATGATTGTACTTGTATCCTTTAATTATTATAGTGAAAACCAAGGAAGAGCTATGCTCTCCCGAGGACGTAAGCTCACGGATTGTGGGCCCAATCTTGTATATTTCTCGTGTCCCCACAACAATTAAATTCCAAATAATTAAAAAATTGACTGATCTAAGAACAAACGCTCTAAAATATTTTTAAACGTGATGAGTAGGAAACCTTCGCAGATCGAATAGAAGTAGTGCCAGGTTCAAGGTACAATCCTTAGACTGGCCTAAATATTTCACTCCTACTCGTGTAGTTTGGGTTCCACGCACCAGATGACCTTCACTATCTGCACGGAATTAGCGTCAGGTTCAGGGTACAATCCATAAAATGACGTAAATTTTCAATCCCGCCTAGATAGATCCAATCCCTTGGACTAAATGGTCCTTTTGGAACAACGGAGGAGACGGATGTCCTTTCTCACTGCGGAATGTGACCAGCCTCCGACGAGGCGCGACCCTCAGCAGCGTGTCATGGAGGAGTCGGGCAAAAAGTATCCCGTGTGCCACTGAATCATGCTCGGAACGTGGCCGGCTATCAAATTATAGGCCCCTTGACATACTCCTACAGTATATATGTATAGACTATTCTGCTGCAGACAAAGACTCTTCGGTTTAAAAAATATTTTGACCAAACATCCAATTTGATGAGTTTGAGGTTGATCGACTACACGACAGGCGGTACATTGCATTTCTAATCTATCATATGTTATTTAATTTTCCATCCTCCATCATACTAAAATGCAATGAATCTCACTCATACTTTACCAGTCCCCTAGTCGATTTACCTCATGTCATCACAAAGGATGCAAAAAATTCAGAATATGATGGAAAAGAGGGGTATTTTATTTTTCTAAAAGATTGAAGAGTCACATTTATACATAATACTTGAACAAATTGAAAATATGCTATGTCCTTGGCATCTCCTCTCCGCTCAAATTCATAATTTTACACATTCAATTTCTCATTACCATCGTAATCTCATACGGAATTTCCCATTCGCTGTACCGCTTGCGAAAAAGTTCAACCATCTCGAAATTCTATAATACCGAGTCAACAATAATCAATAACAATAAACGCAATTGTAATCGCATACCTCCATTAGTCGCCCTCCTAATGAAGTTCTCAATACATCGGAAATTTAGCTTTCACGTATCTCAATAAATCTATCAGTGACTCTGAAAGTCTTAGGCAAAGAATGTAACAAACTAAAATAATGAGTGCATTCCTCACTCGGGCTTTTTTCGTATAACTATGTGCAATATTCCACATGGATATAGAATAAAAATGTGGATGGATATTTCCTCGATGTTCTTGGGAATATGGCACTGATTGTTCTAGATATAATAATATTCACATAATTTACTTCCACGCTTTATGAAGACTCCCATTTCAATATACGATACCAAAGTCTTAAGGATACCGAACTAGCAAATAATATAAGTGTGGGATGGCTTATCACCTTGTGTTCATAATCTTATTCCGACCTCGGAATACTAATTTATATATATTCAGAAAAATATTTCAGAACCATAGAGGACAATAGCCCATAAGAGAAGCCCATAATAATAATATCAATTCTCTAGTGTCGATTAGAACAATGATTTTGTTGTCATCATATTTATAGTAGCAATGCTCAATTTCCAACTATACCTTCTCATAGTCAGCATAATCCCCGGTGATATTACCCGGAAATATTCTCTTATATTTATCCTTATCCGGGAGGCTCGTCCGACGTGGTTATTGGTATTTTCGGTATTTTCGTATTTCGATCGGGTGGCTTTCTCAAGTGGTATTCTCGGTATTCTAGCTCGTCGGACCCCGTATTAAGTCTCTGTAAGTATTTTGGGATATTCTGTGTTATTTCGGCCCCGGACGGGGCCAGGGGTATTTTCGTCATTTGNAAATAATATAAGTGTGGGATGGCTTATCACCTTGTGTTCATAATCTTATTCCGACCTCGGAATACTAATTTATATATATTCAGAAAAATATTTCAGAACCATTGAGGACAATAGCCCATAAGAGAAGCCCATAATAATAATATCAATTCTCTAGTGTCGATTAGAACAATGATTTTGTTGTCATCATATTTATAGTAGCAATGCTCAATTTCCAACTATACCTTCTCATAGTCAGCATTATCCCCGGTATAAAGTTCTTCATTGAATGCACTGAATTTGGCGCATGATATACAACAAATATATAGATTGTTTACTAACTGATATTTTTCTCTACTTCTAATATTTATAAGCAAACTCGGTTGCCAATAAACACGATTCAACATGAAAAGACAATCTCATTAGTTGATCTCTTCATAATGATGATAGGTAGTTGATAATAAATCATTTTTATAACCGTTGATTCGTTAGACAATAGGTGCATTTGTTTGAGTATTCTCTTGCCTAGCAATACACTTCACTATATAATATATCAGTCTTGAAAACACATTATTCTAAAAACCCCGCATGGGCATAGAACGACTCATTTCATTAAACATCTTTGTTTAGCGATCCGGAGAAATATAAATTTTTATTTGCTGACTTGGTGATAAATTGGTCAAATGAATTCCTCGAAAAGAAAAATATGAGCTTTCGATAATCCAAAATATGTAGGAAGACTTCTAATAACAACGTATTTCATTCCATTCTGATATCACCATGAGAAATTTATTATTCGAGGACAAATATATTTCTATATAGTCATTCCAAAGTCGAGAAATGAAGCAGATTGAGAGATTTTGATGATTGACATTGTTTATAGTTTATCGTGGTATTTGGATCGGGATGCTTATTTACTGGACTCTTGTGCCTAATTTAGAGATTAATGGGTCATTATTTATTGAACTCCATTATTGATGGGCCTAGTGAGTTATAATTGGACTAGATTAATTATCTATATAAACATGGTTAAATAATGAAAAAAGGGGTTTTTTCTTTGACTCATGACCTAATGGAGGATTCTTGACCTAAGGAGGAAGCCGTTATTCACTTCTTTTTCGCCCGGGAAACCTACTACTATGGCCATCAAAAGATGATATTTTTCCTATTATATTCTAAATCATGTTCTTCTATTGTAAATCTATGAACTTGACGTTTATAATGGATTCAAAGGGTACGGCCAGGGTTGTTTTTTATCATTTCTTTTACAGAAATGTTTTCCACCTACAAAAATTGTGTCTTTTTACTTCTTACTTTCGTATTACTTTTTCGTTCGACCCCTACGCGTAAAAGGGGGTCTAAATTTTGTTATTGCCAATTTTTAGCAGCGATAACATTGGCGCCGTCCGTGGGGACGTTTTTAATCCCATTGAGTTTTTATCCGGTGTTTGGGATGGAAAACGCAAATATATTTTTCGATTCATTGCAGCTTTGGTATTCAGCATGTTTCTATATATTTACCCGTTGGATTGGTCTGCAATTTTTGTATACTGTTACACACATACGGATCTCAGTTCTGAACGGTGAAGATCGAATTTTACGGTTGTTTGGATTTTTGAATTAACGTTGGTCTAGAACGATTCGTATCTGCTTTTTCTACTATATGTAATTATGAAATTTCGATTCGAATCTCATTGTTTTACCTTTGGATCGTTCTGAAAATTTTTAGCATGGTTTCACACATATATTTCGGTCCTATGATTGTTGAAGATCTGTTTTTTGGCACTTTCAGATTTCATATTACTATCCGAATATATTGTTGTTATATATAATCCTATAGTAATGCGCAGTTCGGATATTCTATTCAGTTTGCATAATTGGACCGTTGGATGCTTCTAAAATTAATATATATTAGTCTAGACGTAACCGTAAATGTTCTAGACGGTGGAGATCGATTTTAAATGTTGTGTCAGTTTTAAATTAACGACAAACGTTTAAACATTCAGACTGAATTTTTTGCAATATTTAGTTATGGTATTCTATATGACATGCTTTATTTCACGGTTGGATTACTCTGAAATTTACTTATATTATTAACGACACATTGTTCTACCTTCCCAACGGTGGAGATGAGTTTATGTAATTATTTCAATGTTCGAATTATCGGCGGAATATAACAATGTTGCTTCCGATTTTTCAGAATTCGTTATCTAAGAATTCTTATATGGATTTAATTATTTCACTATTGGATCGTTATGATATTTATAAATATTTATCAACACTTATTATTCAAATTTATGAACTTTCTTTGTTATGTAACGTGTAGATCGATTGATCTTATTTACATCGGATTCGAAATTATATAATCCAAAGAAGATGGATTTCTATGTTTTTTGGATTGGGATGATGCGGATTTTATGATAATATGCTAATCTCTTCATGTTGGTATTCTTTATGGTATTTTCTGAATGATTTACTAGGGGACTTGTATGTATTATCATCCTGAGTTTGTTATCACCACCTTAACAGAGAATTATTTAATTATTAAAGAATCTTATGGATAGCCGGAAACTCTCGGGAAAGATTACATATGAAGTGAATTTGTTTTGGATGCATAGAAAAGACAACATGTCTCCTCCAAGACATGCAAGTGTTAGAATTGATGTATGGATGACACAGATTTTCCTATATGTTATTGGATTTGTCATAAGATTATATTATTGATGGCAGAGATTTTCTTATTTATAATCGTTATTGTCGAAATTACCATAATTAGAGCAATCAAGATCGAGTTATATTATACAAGTATTAAGGTTTCGAGAAAATAGAGACTTCCTTCATTATTGGAAACGCAAGAGAATTCGATATTACGAAGAGGAAATATAGAAGTTCTTGGTTTATTACGGGGAATTTATGGTATTTTCTTATAACAATGGGAACTTAGCAAACACTTGATGGAACGAAGATTATCTTAGTTTTCTATCAGTTTTATTTTCTTATATCACGATAAATAATGATTTAAACACTTTTACATCTGGATTATGGTTTCATGGCTTTGTGTTCAATGTGTTCATAATATTACAAGTTTGGAGCACGATGGTTCTTTTCTAATTGATTGGTGGAGTCGGAGTTGAGTCTTCAGACTGAAGACACTTGAGTTAATTATAGTTCATTTCTATTTGATTTCACAGTATTGCAAAGACATCACAAAAAATGTGAAGTTGTTGGTTTGATATTCTGCCACAGCGACGAATTAAAAAGGGATGGATATTTTTGCAATGAACTATGAAGATCACTATTGATATTGCACGGGGATATTTTTGTAATTTAGATACCCAGATAATCTTATGGAGCGCCTTCCAATGTACTCTGAATATTTTGAGATAGAGTTACTTTGGAGGTATTTTATATTTCGGACACCCCGGGGATATTGTGTTTTCGTAATTTATTGGCCCTAGAAGCGCATATAAAAGTTCCTAATGACATTATCAATATTTTTGGAAGATTCCTAGATAAATTGATGTTAGGGTCATTTTCGTAATTTGGGTGCCTTGAAGTCGTTACGGCAAATATTTAGTGGTAAATTGGATAAATTTTGAATATTTCTTAGATTAAATCATGTAGAGAGTATTTCAGCATCTTTTCACTGTCGAGGGTCGATAACAATGCCGAACCCTCGGATAATTGGAAGAAACGAGGGCGATGTATTACCGGGGACTCATTACTGAGCCTTCTCGGAGCGGGAGTTCATCCGAGAGGGCATCTATTAGCTATCCACTTACTTGGTGTTTATCAAAATGTTTTGAATTTGGAAGAGTGGACCGAGTAATTGCCTGAAGAATGTCATCTCCCAACATCAGTACGTTCACGATCCGCTTATCATAATAGTGAAGAAAAGAACGTAGAGGAGTATATCATGAAGAGGGCATCTAATTATCTTTCTTAATCATCCGAAATGGTATTCGTTTGAATTAATCTTAATCTATCGTGAAGGGTTCATCTGTTCAATTTACTTCACTATCTAGAATAGTATTCGTCCGGAATAATATTCATGAGGACTTCAAGCAATTGGTTATTAGTTGTAGCATCACCGTATCTGCCATTGGTGATTAATTGATCACTCTAAAGTCCTTTATGGAGTTATCTATCAACGTTACTTGTTTGTAGTTATATATCATGAAGGGGACATTGAATTTATATATTTTATTAATTGTCCATAATGGTATTCGTCCGAAAATTTAATTTTATAGAACTCCCCTTCTTCAAATTTATTTTAATGATCGTTTGGAACGGTATTCTTCCGGAAGTATATATTTATGGATCCCAATTTCTTAATTCACCTACAGAATCATTGAGTTGAACTATTAAGCTCAAGACATTACATTTTATGTTAGTCGGATTTAAGAACAGTGTTGATGCTCCCGAATGATCAATTTTTCTCCTAATCTCTTTGGGAAATAAATAATATCGAGGAATTTAATGGTGGTATTCGTAATGGTGGATCTTCTTATAATCCCTTATAATGATATTCTAAAGGAGTGCTTTTTGTTTGTTCAGGCAATTGTATCCAAGCCTCATTTGATGATGAAGTTTCCTATCCCCTCGGGTATCAGAAAGATGAAAGGGAACCCGGAGTTTACACTTTCCTGTTGTAATATCATGTGCCAAATCCTTATGTATGGCTCTAGTGGGAAGAAATCAGTTTGGATTGTGGATGTTTTATCAGAAAACATGAGTGAATTCAAATGATGAGGTCTTCTCGGAATTATAAAAAAAACGATAAGCATATGAAACATGCGGTTATTAAAGCAGTTTGAAATGGAGAATTGTCATAGTGTTGTTATTCAGGTTTGAAATGGAGATGTCAACATAGATTGAAAATGTTTCATTAGAAGAAGCAGAGTTCTCCCCGAAAAAGAAAAGGAAATTGATGAATATGTTGGAAGTTTGTTGCAAGCATGACTCATCAAGCTTGTAAGATACGTATATTGGATCACGAATCAATTGGTTGTCCCAAAGTTGAATAATAGCTGGAGAGTTCGTATGATGATAGATTCGAGGTGCGATTTTGAGTTTCTTAATCATGCCTTTTGTTTTGAAGAATGAAGGAACCACGAATCAACCTAGGTGGATTCATATTTAAGGATACGATCGATGAATGTTTGGAAGTCTACATCAAGGAATGCATAAAAAGAGTCGACAATGCGGAAATCATGTTTAGCATATGAACGAATGTTTTAGTACCCTGGGAAAGTATCGAATTATGTTCATCTCTCCTAGATGGGCGTTTGTGAGAAAGGGGCGGAATGTTCTTGGTCTTATGTATCTGCAAGATTAATATAAATTAATATTGTTCAATGTCGATCAGCTTGTGAAAGTTGGATGGAGTATTTGAGTAACGAATCGTTAATGTCGCCACCTTTCCTTGGGGAGCCGTTGGTTTTATAGTTTGTACTGTCAAGAGATGTTTTGAGAAATCTGACTTGGTTAGACACAATGACAAATAGCATCGGTCAGTAAATTATGTTAGTAGGAAACTACCAATGGCCGAATCTTGATACACTTACATTAGTTCTATTCTGGAAGGAGAACTAAAATCATTTGAGTGTGAATTTTACGAAAATGATGGAATATGTAGAATATTAACTGGCAAGGAGAGACCGATTAATTAGTTTCTTTCAGGGAAACACCTGGTCAATATGGAAAGACATGAGGATGTTATGAGAGTTTTGAATTGAAGTGATAATTTTATGATTGTGATCCATTATCGAGTAATAGTGACGAAGCAAATAAAAGGAATCTAGAGCTTATTCCACTTGGAAACTTATTAAAGGGAGTGAAATCTATTGTTATGAGAATCCTTCCTACATATTAAGGATTAGCAGGACATCGTGCCTATGTATTCAAGGAATTAATTTATCTCTTGCACTTATTATTTCCGATCTATCGGAAACTGAATCAGTGTCAACAATTTGCCTATCGGAATATGGGAGATCAGTATATTAATTCCCCTCACTATCAATAAAGTTGAGATGAGTAAACATGTTGGCAAGTTGTACTTTGAATGTGATATTTCGTATCGGATTACATCGGTGGTAAGAAAATGAACGTATAAAATCGCAAATATAAGCGGGGAGGAGCTGCCACGGACTTGGCATATTTCCAATTTGCGCAAGCATTATGTATTGACGTGACTCATCGATCTTTTTAAAATAAAAATTTTCCCCTCTTTTTTGTGGTCATATTCTAATTCTTTATGTATCTTTTTTGACGACATGAATTCAATCGACTAGGGGACAGGAAGGTAGGAGTAGGTCCATCGCATTTTAGTACGAAGGAGGATGGAATAAATGAAATAGTTTAGATTAGAAATGCAATGTGCCACTTGTCTTATAGTCGATCATTTTCAAACTCGTCAAATTAGATATTGCGTCAAAATATTTTGAACATGATGAGTCTTCCTATCCACGGCAGAATCGTCTGTATATAATTACTGTTGGAATATGTTAAGGGGCCCGTTTATTGTGACATAGCCGGCTTAGAACCGACCATATTTCCGTGGCAAATCAGGGTGCAAGTATATACATGACTCCTCCATGACACGCCGGCGAGGGTCGCGCCCTCGTCGGAGGCTGGTCCATTTCCGCATGGCACCGTCTCATGGACGGGCCGAATGACACCGTCTTATGGACGGGTCGAGAGTGCGATGGCACCGTCTTATGGACGGGCCGAGGAAGTAATGACGCCGTCTTATGGACGGGTCGAGAATGTGATGGCCCCGGGTGCAAGTATATACCGGCGGCGAGAGTTTGATGGCTTCGGGTGCATTTTTATACCGGCGGCGAGAGTGTGATGGCCCCGGGTGCAAGTTTAAACCGGTGGCGAAAGTGTGATGGCCCCGAGTGCAAGTTTATACTAGCGGCAAGAGTGTGATGGCCCCGGGTGCAAGTTTATACCGGCGGCGGGAGTGCGATTGCCCCGGGTGCAAGTTTATACCGGCTGCGAGAGTGTTATGACCCCGAGTGCAAGTTTATACCGGCGGCGAGAGTGTGTTGACTCCGGGTTCAAGTTTATACCGATAGGATAGTGTGATGACCCCCGGGTGCAAGTTTATACCGGAGGGAAAGTGTGTTGACCCCGGTTGCAAGTTTAAACCGGTGTGAAAGTGTGTTGACCCTGGGTGCATGTTTATGCCCACAAGGTAAATGTGATTGGCGCTACTTGAGGCCCACGGGTCTTGTTGAGACTCGATCATATTAGAATAATTATGGCGCCCCTTAAGACGCACGGGTGCTTGTTGAGACCTGAGTTATGAAGTTAAGTAGGGTGCTACTTGAGGCCCACGAGTGCTTGTTGAGACCCGAATTGTGAAGTTAAGTAGGGCTCTACTTGTGGCCCACATGTGCTTGTTGAGGCCCGAATTGTGATGTTAAGTGGGGCGCTAGTTGAGGCCCGTGATTATTGGGTGCTCGTTGAGACCGAGAAGTGAGAGCTATTTTGGATTCTTATTGAAATCCGCGAAAAGACATCAACTTTCTCCGTGGCCCTCAAAAGTCCACCTAAGCCAAGGTACTGGATATGCCTATGCGGGATTATACCCAATCTAAGTAAGGGGTGTTGTGCGATTTTTGAGGACCAACACCGAGATTTCATGGATTCTCTTTATGGTTTGGTATTTTCGTGGCATAACAAAATGGCTTAGGGGTATTCTTATTGCATTATGGAATGGCTTTTCTAATTTATGATCAGGTATTTTCGTTTACAATCAGGATTACCAAGTGATTGTCCAATGACATAACATTTCATTATTTTTGCTCATATAATTTAATTTACGATCAACATGACCAAGTGATGGTACAACGACATGGATTTCATTATTTAAGATAAGATATTTTCATTTACGACCAAGATGATCAAATGACTGTCTTATGGCATGGACTTCACTAAATTTTATTTATTACTGGGGACTCTTAGTTATGACCCCCAACATCAAGGAATATTTTATTATTTGTGTTCAGAAAATCATACTTATTATATGAGGAATTGTGAAGTAGTTTATTCAGGCATATCAAGATATTCTCACATACCATGAGTCTTATCGATTGTCGGAAACTATCAGAAATTTTAAAGACAACATATGAAACAAAAAGTCATCGAAGACTTTTATAGAGTTCATAGATAGAGATTTTGGAGAATTATAATATCAGGTTCAGTTATAAGAAGATAATATCTCCACTTATTATTTTAGAAATATATATGAAGTTTCATGAGATGATGGTATTCAGTCAGTAATATTTATTTAGTTGAGATATGCTTAATCACTCATGCCTGGTATATTCATTTACAAAATGCGATACTACTATTCTGAGTTTATTGTAACAATATTCTCAGGGTAAATTTATGATTTGCGTACTCGAATATTTCGCCTACGCAAATCAGAGGACTTCTGATATCACCATGAGAAATTTATTATTCGAGGACAAATATCCATCAATATAGTCATTCCCAAGTCGAGAAATGAAGCAGATTGAGATATTTTGATGATTGACATTGTTTATAGTTTATCGTATCGGGATGCTTATTTACTGGACCCTTGTGCATAATTTAGAGATTAATGGATCATTATTTATTGCACTCCATTATTGATGGGTCTAGTGAGTTATAATTGGGCTGGATTAATTATCTATATAAACATGGTTAAAGAAAAAAAAAAGGGTTTTTTCTTTGACTCATGACCTAATGGAGGATTCTTGACCTAAGGAGGAAGCCGCTATTCACTTCTTTTTCGCCCGGGAAACCTACTACTATGGCCATCAAAAGATTATATTTTTCCTATTATTTTCTAAATCATGTTCTCCTATTGTAAATCTACGAACTTGACGTTTATAGTGGATTCAAAGGCTACGGCCAGGGTGGTTTTTTATCATTTCTTTTACAGAAAGGTTTCCACCAACAAAATTGTGTCTTTTTACTTCTTACATTTGTATTACCTTTTCGTTCGACCCCTACCCGTAAAAGGGGGTCTTAATTTTGTTATTTCAGATTTTTAGCAGCGATAACACATTCAATAAGATCTCATTCTCCCGAGTGGAATAAACTCTAGATTCCTTGTATTTGTCTCCTCGTGATTACTGGTTCAATAGATCCCAATTCAAAACGCATGTGATAAGCTCATGTTCTTACTTATGAACAAAACATTTTTACTTGCAAGTCCCAAGTGTCGCCAATTCAAATTAGATTGGTGAGTATCACATAGGTCCACAACCTCTAATTTGAGCATAAGATATTCCGCTCATAATAACGTACTAAACATACTCGTTTTATCATGTGGAATCCCGCTATTAGGTTAAACAGTAGAGGTCTTTGCTTTCCCTATCATCGCAACATGTATATTACCAAGAGATGATATTCTAATCGTGACAGCATCACATAACTATTCTCTTCAACGTTTCTTGAAAGAAAAATTATCACTCGATCTATTCTTGTCAATATATATATTTTCGCACATACAATCACATTCATGAGACTCACTTTCATAAGATTTTAAATATCCTCTCTGAATAGGATTAATGTCGGTTCATCGAAATTCGACCTTTGGTATTTTCACACTAACATGATTATTGACCAATGTTTCTCATCATTGTACCCAACTAAGGCATCATTTACGGCTTCTTTAAATGCGCAAGATATGAAACCAAAGGTTTTACGAGGGGAAATTGGAGACATAAACAAATCTTTTCTCATATAATGCTTCAAACTTTCGAGAACCAATCGACTCTATTCATTCAATTCTGAAAAGTTTACCTACTCACAGTGCTAGAAGGAATATCTAATTTTCCTTGATTGATAACTTATCAACTTTTGTTCATCAAACGTCATCCGACCAAAGAAATTTTCTGCTTTCACATAGAACGTACCTCTAGGAGGGTTGCACTTCATTGAATAGATCTTCAATATACTGAATCATTCGCTCAAATATTGGTCATATTAGTTCCATACCGGTTTTATCTATATGCCATCAATATTGAATTCCACACATTCACCCTAGCATATCTTTAAATATTGACTTAATCGAATGTTGGCACGTTGCACCTGCTTTCTTCAAACAAACCAAAATGCATAATTGGGAAACCTTATACCAACAAACTTAAACAATATGTGAGTGCCGGCGTTAAATATAGGTCCTCCAACCATGCTTCACTCAATTATGTAAAATCAATTCAAACTCTGCAGCTATTGTTCAACATTGAGACCACCGATAGGTCAGTGACTATATATGTGTATATCACATGCTCGACGAGTCCTGCTTGCAACGAACTATCCACATATTCATCAATTGTCTTTTCCTTTCAAGCGAGAATTTTCTGTTCTTTAAGTAATTCCTTTTCATTCTTTAAAACTACCTTAACACCATAGGTTCCATCTTTATATCATTTTCCTTATCATTCTAGAGCAAAAACGCATTATCTTAATAAAGTTGTTCTTTCTGATTAGAATCTCACCATATAAGCATCTTTCTTGGTACTAAAGACGTTGAAATCGCTTCGACACATGATATTATGAAAAGAACATAACAACACCATATTTGCTTTTTTTTTCTTTTTTCGAGAGGTAGGAAACTTCATAATCAAATGGGGTAGGGATACGATGGCTCCGAATACATTCAAGGAACCTATTCCAAGAGCAACATTATAAGCAAGGATAGGAAGATCAACCACCAGGAGTTCCATTGATAAAGTACTCAATATTTCCTGATATCATAATGTGACTGGAAGAATCATAGATCGTTCGCAAGCAAAAAAACTGTTGTATAACTAGACTAACTAGTTCTATACCAAGACATCTGCTAGAAAGCATATAAAGTCAAGATATTCGTAAGCTCGATAAAGTAACAGATGAATTAAGAAAGCATGCTCAATAACCATATATTTCCGGACGAATACCATATCGGGTGATCCATAAAATAACACCAATTTGACGTCTCTTCGTTATAACAATTGAACTTCAATAGGCATAGTTTGATAGTACTTGATACTTCTGAATGCCCAAAAACCAAAATTCTATGATCTAATTAAATAACTCAAGTATAAACCCTAATAACCTCGTAGAGGCATTTGAAAAGATCGACAAATCACCATTGGAAGACACGATGATATGACCGCTAATAACAACGTCCAGATGAATACCGTTCCAAATGAAAACAATTCTGGATAGTGAAGTAAATAAAAGAGATAAACCATTCATGATTGATTAAGAATATTCCAAACGAATACCATTTCCGATGGCTAAGAAAGACTATTAGATGACATGCATCATGAAAAAAGCATATAAACTATAGTTTAATCACATAAATCATGGTATAGCCAAGTTATTCTATGTTCTAACAACATGTTTTCATGTTTTAACAACATGAATTCAAGATAAACTGAAATCAAAATCATCGCACCTAGAACATGTAGAACTATGTGAAAAATGAGCTAAATCATATTCATACAAATGACATTGTAAATTTGGTAAAACCAAGTATATTCAAACTAAATAAACGGTAACATCACGAATACATGTTGTATATACTAAAAAAGTAAGTTCGAAAACAGAATGATCGTGCAAGTTATAACAACGTGATTTCAAGCCAAAAGCATTTAAACTAGTGTTTAATCACATAAATCATGGTATAGCCAAGTTATTCTATGTTCTAACAACATGAATTCAAGTTTAATTGATATCAAAATCATCACAACTTGAACCTGTGAAACTATGTGAAAAATGATGAAAATCAAATTCATACAAATGACATTGTAAATTTCGTAAAACCAAGTGTATTAAAAGTAAATAAAGGCTAACATCACGAATACATGTTGTATATACATAAAAAGTAAGTTCGAAAACAAAATGATCGTGCAAGTCATAAGAGCGTGACATCATGCCAAAAGATTTTAAACTATAGTTTAATCACATAAATCATGGTATAGCCAAGTTATTCTATATTCTAACAACATGTTTTCATGTTTTAACAATATGAATTCAAGTTTAATTGAAATCAAAATCTTCACACCTAGAACATGTGGAACTGTGTGACATATGAGCCAAATCATATTCATACGAATGACATTGTAAATTTCGTAAAAATAAGTGTATTCAAACAAAATAAACGCTAACATCACGAATACATGTTGTATATAAAAAAAGTAAGTTCGAAAACGGAATGCTCGTGCAAGTCATAACAACGTGAGTTCATCAAAAAAGTATTTAAACTATAGTTTAATCACATAAATCATGGTATATCAAAGTTATTCTATGTTCTAACAACATGTTTTCATGTATTAACAACATGAATTCAAGTTTAATTGAAATAAAAATCATCACAACTATAACATGTGGAACTATGTGAAAAATTAGTCAAATCATATTCATACAAATTACATTGTAAATTTGGTAAAACCAAGTGTATTCAAATTTAATAAACGCTAACATCACAATTACATGTTGTATATACAAAAAAATTTAATTTGAAAGCGTAATGATCATGCGAGTCATAACAACGTGACTTCATGCCAAAATCATTTAAACTATAGTTTAATCACATAAATCATGGTATAACCAAGATATTCTTTTGTTCTAACAACATGTTTTCATATTTTAACAACATCAATTCAAGTTTGATTGAAATCAAAATCATCACACCTTGAACATGCGGAACTATGTAAAAAATGAGCCAAATCATATTCATATAATTACATTGTAAATTTTGTAAACCAAGTGTATTCAAACTAAATAAACGCTAAAATCACGAATATAAGTTTTATATTCAAAAAAAATAAGTTCAAAAGAGGAACAATCGTGCAAGTCATAACAACGTGAATTTGACTGAGTCAAATCATGTTTTCATGTTTTAGCCACATCAATTCATGTTTAATTGAAATCAAAATCATCACACCTAGAACATATGGAACTATGTGAAAATTGAGCCAAATCATATTTATACAAATGACATTGTAAATTTGGTAAAACCAAGTGTATTCAAACTACATAAACGCTAACTTCACGAGTACATGTTGTATACACAAAAAAAGTATGTTAACAAACGGAATGATCGTGCAAGTCATAACAACGTGACTTCATGCCAAAAGCATTTAAACTATACTGTTATGGTCTCTTTTTAGGGGGTTCCAACAGTTGTCCGGTCCCATTTATACGGTTTTGATTTGTTTTTTATGGGAAAATGATTAAGAAACTGGAAATAACGATAAGGCGAAGCGATTTATAGTGGAAACCACAGGATTTGGGGAGAAAACCACTTGACTAAGAGCGAATTAAGCTCTTAGCCTGTTCACTAATCAAACAGTCCATTATAGAATACAGCAGAGGTTTAAAGAAAATGACAGGGAATAAGAAAGCAGTAAGAACTTCAGTAGGGTAATGGCCTGTTATTATGCATCCGAAGGGTCATGCTATTTCCTTCATTGTGCTCTGTTTTTATAGAGTTAATGGCGTGTGTAATTCACGCTCAGTAACTGCCTTTGACATATTTGTTAGAGGTTGTTATCGCGCGATGTAAAACGAGGCCGGGACCAAGGCCTGGTCTGCGTGATCGGGCCCGAGGTGTGGGAAACGTGTGAATGCCCGAAACGTTGAAAGTGTGGGTTTGTAACCATTTGGACTGAAACACGGAGCCAGTTGTTAGAAATCCTTTTTGTTATGGTCCCTTTTTAGGGGGTACCAACAGTCGTCCGGTTCGTTCAATAAACGAACTCGGTTATGATTTCTTTAAAATATGAAGACGATCGAAAGCTAGAAAACCAAAGTAAATACACGACAATTTATAGTGGAAACCCCGTGAATTGGGGTGAAAACCACTCGACTAAGAGCTGATTATGCTCTTAGCCTGCTCACTAAAGAAATGAATCAAAGTTCATACAAACAGGTTAATGAAAATGACGAGGTAAAGAAAGCAAGAAGAATTCGGCAGCGTAACAGCCTGTTCTTCTGCATCCAAAGGGTCCTGTCTTTTCCTTCGTCTTGCCCTGTATTTATAGAGTTGCCGGCGAGTGTAATACACGTCCTGTAACCGCCTCTGACAAGTTTGTTAGAGGTTGTTATCGCAGGATGTAAAACGAGGTTGGGACCGATGCATGGTCTGCGTGATCGGGCCCGAAGCATGATAAACGTGACAGGGCCCGAAGCGTGGAACGCGTGAGCCTGTAACCGTTCGGACCGAACCACGGAGCCAGCTGGCAGATAACGCTTATTTTTACTAAGGTTATCTTCGGTCCTCTGTGTTGAACATAGGGCCGCTCTTCCTAAAGGTGTAATTGGGCTGTAAATGTTCGTTTTGATTACTTAAGTTGGCCCAACTGTTATCGGGCCTCACCCATTACAGGGTATCCGGTCCTAGAGTTCTCATCACTTTTATTTCGCCAAGGTTATCTTTGGTCCTCTCGCAGAATATCGGGCCATTTTACCTTAAGTATACTAATGGGCTGCACAAGTTCGCTTCCACCATATGGATCGGCCCAATCGTTACTGGACCTCATCCCTTGCAGGGTGCCCGGTCTTAGAGTTCTCATCACTAGCCCCTCGGGCTTGATTGCCGTCGTAGAGGTGATACAAGGCCGATCACACAATGTGTATACATTCGGGAGAATATGGGACCGTACCTGTTGATGGTGAGCGTCCAGCGTACAGATCTTTCACTTAAGTTTATAAGTGTAGGAATGAATTTGTATTTAAAATTCAATAGCGTATATTTGTGTTATACTCTTATTCTTGTTATTTTATAAATATTAATATCCAAACTTGCGCCTATTCATATTTGATAATCCAACAAGCGTGATGAGTGTGTTTGTACTGCCATTGTCTGTGGCAATATTACGTGGTAGCTCATCATTGGTTGGGAAACTAATATTTAAATCGGGGTTTTGGGTACTGTTTCTCCTCAACGTCCTTTCGCGAAGGAAGAAATTGCCCAAATCGAGCTCTTTGCGCCCTTAATATGTTTCACGTTCAACCCATTTCATTCCGATTTTCGTTAAGGTATACACTATGGCTCCTCATAATACAAGATTCGCAACCATGTCTGAGTTGGATATTGAGGAGTTTAGGTCTAGTTTTTCGATTCCGGCACATTATTCCGGCACATGTCAGACGGGAAGATATTCCCTGTTTCCTTCCGGCGGAAAGGAATGTGCCGGCTTCCGCTATTTCGGTTAGTTACGCTTCTTTAAAGTGTGGGCTACGTTTTCCGCTGCATCCTTTTGTAGCAGCCGTTCTTATAGAAATCCACTGCCCGACTTTTGCGTTATTTCCGGATAGTTATGTGTATTTAGTGGCGTTCATATTTTATTGCCACCAACAGAATAGGGCCCCGACCTTAGAACATTTTTTCAACCTGTTTTTTCTCGGCTATTACAGTAAGGGTCTGTTAAGATGCCGCAAACTATACTATATAGCGGTATGCACTAAAGAGTGCGCTATAGTTGATTAAGAAGAGTTTCTCCATGCGTGGGAGTCTTCTTATGTGTGGATAACAGTCCCATAAGAGGATATGATAAAGGTGTGGCCACGCATAACTCACCCACGCATAGGCCAGTTGGACCGAACCAGGTTCAACTCCTCTCGTCCGGACACCGCAAACACACTTGCGATGTTCCCCCCACCCGAAGCACGCCTTAAGCGAACAGAGCTGCTTCGGGAGAAAAGATTGATAGAAATAGGTGTCGCGGGTAGGACCGGAGCCCCAGCCTCGAAGAAGATGTTTTCTAGTTCATATCAATCAGAAGGATCGGGTATGAAGTAATGTTTTCATTCCATCATTTCCTGATCCTTATGTATTAATTTTGCAAACTCGACTAAGACGATGCCTAGCTCACAGTTTAAGCGTATGGATGCTGCTTCGGTCCGTCCTTCTGAAGGAAAACACAAAGCAACGGGGAGTGCTGAGGAGAGTGAATCAGCAACGGGGGGTATGCTTGTTCCGTCAGGGTCCGGGAACCCCCCAATTCAAACCACCAGCGCCGGCACACAAGCCCTGCGTTGCACAGGGCAGCCCTCGATGGGAGATGGGCCTGCTTTTCGGGTATTTCGAGTGGTAGAGGAGGTGATAATGGCTCGAATTCGTTCTTTGAGCTTATCCAACCTCTACCAAATCGAAAATAACTCCTTTATTAGTGCTAATACAGTTACTCTATTGTTGCAGGGAGCCATTCCCGTGGAGAAAGTTCTCCCCGGTCCCAATCTTAAGGCGAACGTCTCCCTACCGCCGATCCCCTTGGGAAAAGGAAAGAGGGCGACCGAAGCAGAAGCCCCGAAGGAATTCAAATGGCTGAAGAGAAGGGGGATTGCTTCGGTCCCCACTAAGGGGATCGTTTGAAGTAGCCTGCTTTGGGTCCAAAGACCAACTCTGACTGGGGAGTTGCCTTAGGCGTGCTAGACAAGTTCAGTAAGTGGAGGAAATTAACCTCCTGGAGAAGTGCTTTCCTAAAGGATTTCCACCTTTATAGAGAGCAAAACCCAGACAATGTCCACCCGAACATGTCTGGGGAAGAGATCATTGAGGACTTCCTCGACCTAGCAACTAAGGTAATCTTCTTTTACATTAAGACCCGAAGCTTTACTTTTTGGACGTTATTGTCCTATGCAGATGCTGAGGAAGGCCTTCACAACTACCATCACCGTGGAGAAGAACCAGGGTGGTAATGTTGTGTCCCAACAAGTCCAAGATCAACTTGACCTTGCGAAAAGGCAAGTTGAGATCAAACATGGTGACCAGGTCATGGTACGAGAGGACCGGGACCGACTGGATAGTGAGCTTCTAAGAGCTGGGACGGAAGTCTCACTCTTAGCAGACAAGGTCTCTGAGCTGGAGAAGATAAAGAAAAAAGCTCAAGGCCGAATTTCTAACCTGGAGGCCAAGCTGCGGGCCAAAGAAGAAGAAGTCAACAAAGTTCAGGGTCAGGCCCAGGAGAAGAGGAATAAGCTCAACGAGCTTCTCCTTCAGGCCCAAGAAGAAAAGGCGAACTTGGAATAGGAATTGACAAGGACCCGCACTTCTGCCGAAGGTTCGGTACGGGATGTAGTCCTAGGTTTCACTCTGTTCCCTATGTTATTCTCTTTGGCGGATAACAAACATGGGATGTACACTGCTAAATACCTAGATAACATGCGAGAGCAGGTTATAAAGCAGTTCGGGATTTCCCCTTCTGACGAGCGATGGAAGGCGATCGAGCCACTTGAGAAAGATGACAACTTTCAGGTGAATCCATCTTTGGAAGAACCTGTTTTAGAGCATGACCCTTTCTTCTATCTCTTTGAGGAGATGGAAAAAGCGGTCAACCAGAAGGTGGCCGATGAGGAAGAAGAATTGAAGCAGCTCGCGGCCCGGACTGAACCGCAGGAGCCGAAGGTTGAAGATAATGAAGATGGGCAGGGTAGTTAAATCTAAGTTGTATTTTGTACCTGCTTTGTTCCTTATTTTCAATATAAGACTTTTTCCTCTCAATTCTTATCTTTTCAATCGTCAGAATACAATACTGTAACTGACTTTTTAAGTGACTTAATATGTTTCATATTAAAGAGAGTGTTTTAACCACCAAGTGTAAGATCGGGGATGCTTATAGGGTGTTAACCCATCGGTCCATATATTATGTTTGGTTCACTCTGTCAATTCTTATTGGATCGGTCGCTTTACATTGTCTGCGGTCACTCTTATTCCGTCCTTGGAATCACAACTTGATTAGAAAGACGCGGTCCAGGTTCAATATGAGTCCATATATGCTTCGGCCAAGCTTTGGTTCTACTGAAGTCCCGTAGGTTATATTGGCCAAGCTTTTGTTCATCATGTCTCATAATAGGACCGAACTTGTGTTTGGATTTGTTGACTTCCTCTTCCCTCTTTTCATGGCGGATTTCGTAAGTACAAGGGCTATTTCCCAAGAATGAATGCCGTTGGAGGCAGTGCCTTAGTTCGTAATGAGTTCTGGGAGAATCGCAACTCATCCATAGGACTAGGCAAGTGCAGGAGCATCTGACTCGTTAGAGCGATCACTACAACTTTTGAGCCTTCGGTCACCAGTCCAAATTCGTCCTAAGTTATCCAACTTCAAGATTCCATCACTCAATTAGAAATAATTTGTTTTTTACTTACTTGTTTTCAGCTTACATTCAATGGAATGTATATTGATTGAGTCAAACACGTTAATCGAAGGTTCAAAAGAAGTACCGTCTTAAATTCATGGTTCGGGGGACCTCTATACCATCCAATGTTTCAAGTTTATACGCACCTGATTTCAATTTCTTTGATATTCGATAAGGTCCTTCCCAATTTCTATCCAGCTTCCCAACGTTCCTCTGCACATTTATGCTTCTAAGGACGAGGTCACCTTCAAAGAATTCCCTTGGGAGGACTCGCTTGTTATGGGCCCGTTCCATAGTTTGCTGATAAGCACGCATCCGCGCAAAAATCGCATCTCTCATTTCTTCGATCATCTCGAGATCCAATAATCTCCTTTCACCATTCAATTGCTCATCATACTGAGATATCCGAGATGATCGGATGGCAAACTCCACCGGTCTAACAGCTTCGGACCCATACACCAATGAAAAATGTGATTCCTGGGTTGCTGAACGAGGTGTAGTTCGGTATGCCCATAAGACCTCATAGATGTGTTCAGGCCACTTCCCTCCAAAATCCTCTAACTTGGTCTTCAACCCTTTCAAGATAACCTTGTTAGATACCTCCGTAAGTCCATTAGTTTGGGGATGGGCCACTAACGAGAAATGTTGGGCGATGCCCAACTTGATGCATAAATCCCATGTGCTTTTTCCACGGAACTGAGTCCCATTATCTGATATGAGTGCTCGGGGAACCCCGAAGCGGCTCACGATATTTCTCCATGAGAAGTGTTTGACAACCTTCTCTGAAATGATGGCTACTGCTTCTCCTTCAATCCACTTCGAGTAATATTCCACCTCCACAATACAAAACATTCTTCGCCCTCTCGACAGAGGAAAAGGTCCAAGGATATCAATCCCTCATCTGTCAAACGGACAGGGCAATGGGGTGACCGATAAGGGAGCCCCGAGCAGTTGTGGGATCGAGGCATGGTACTGACATACGCCACAACGTTTAGTGTATTTCTTGGCAACTGCAAGCAACATCGGCCAAAAATATCCAACTCTGATGATGCGGTGGTATATAGATCGAGCCCCTGAATGAATGATGCATATCCCTTCATGAACATAAATCATGACGGCTTCAGCCTCAATAGGGGATAAGGAGCGCAGAAGCTGGCCCTCAAAACTTTTTTAAACAAACGTCCGTCAACCATGATAAATCTCTTAGTCCGGACATCTATTTCTCTTGCTTCAGATTTGTCTTCAGGAAGATAGCCGTTTGAAAGATATTTTATAAAGAGATCCATCCAATTGGGTTCCCCTGGAGATTCAGTAGCGTTAATATTCAAGCCCTGGAGTTCAAGATCTCTTCAATAGACTGTTCAGTCACTTATATCTCGACCGAAGGTCGGTCCTGGATATGGACCGAAATAGTGCTCGGTTCTATGTCAGGTATGCCCGTGGCCAATCTGGCGAGTGCGTCGCCAACCTTATTTTGTTCTCGTGGCATGTGGTCAAGAGAAAACTCACTGAAATTTTTGGATAATTCCAGGACTTAATATAATTTCATCGTCGGATCATGAGTTTCAAATCTCCAATCGAACTGTTCCACTACTAACTTTTAGTCTGAGAACATTCTACCACATTATTTGTTCCAGCAAAGGAAAATTTAACTGCGGAATGAATAATGTCACCTTGTACCGTTGTTAGGGTTGTGCATGCTCCTCTTCCTCCTAAGGTCGATCCATCTACGTGGATCGTCCATCGATCATCCTCTTGGTATAGATATATGGCTGATCGTGTCATTTCAACCACAAAGTCGGCTAGAACCTGAGCCTTGATCGTCCTTCGGGGCAAGAATTCCATATACATAGCACTGAGTTTGATAGCCCATTTTGCTAATCTCTAATTCAAATCCTTTTGTTTAAGGACTACCTTCAGAGGTTGATCCGTATAGACATAAACCGTTCGGCCTTCAAAATAATGTTTCAGCTTGGATACATCTTTCTTCAAAGCCAACATGAATTTTTCCAGGGGGGAATATCTGGTTTCGGCATATACCAGAGAATGGATTACATAATAAACGGGTTTATGAATGTCATCTCGGATGGTTACCAGAGCTGCGATGACGTCAACTTCTGATACAGCAAGATACAACCCCAAAGGTTCATCATAGGTTGGACTCACCATCACCGGGGGAGTGCTTAAATAAGTCTTTAGCTTGGAAATGGGCCGATCGCATTCTTAGGTCCTGTCTAGATGACTTGCTTTTCTTAGCACTCTGAGAAAAGGTAGAGCCCGGTCTGTGGATTATGAAATAAAATGCTTAGTGCAGGGAGTCGGCAGTAAGCCTATAAAATTCTCTTTTGTTAATTTGGAGGTTGCATATCAATGATAGTCTGCACTTTCTCAGGGTTAACCTCTATGCCTTTTTCTTAAACGTAATATCCTAGAAATTTTCCACTTCGGATCCCAAAGCAGCATTTGTTTGGATTTAGTTTGAGCTTATATTTTCGGCATACTTCGAAACAACGAGACAAATAAGAAAGGTGGTCTTCATCATTCATAGATTTAACAATCATATCATCAACATAAACTTCCATCATATGGCCGATCAGTTCACTAAAGATTTTGTTGACCAACGTTTGATATGTTGCTGCATCATTCTTGAGACCGAACGGCATACCCACATAGCAATAAACACCATCTTCGGTAATGAATGATGACTTCTTCTGATCTTCCTCAGTTAGAAAAATCTGATGGTACCCAGAGAAAGCATCCATGGTACTCGTCATGGTGCTGCCAGACACAACATCTACCAGTCGGTCAATATGCGGCAATGGGAAGGGATCTGACTCACTGCTTTTGTTAACATCGGTGAAATCGATGCACATCCGCCATTTCCCATCTGGTTTGTAGACTACTACTGGGTTTGCAACCCATTCAGTATAGTGGATCTCAATGATAAATCTTGACAGCAACAACTTGTTCACCTCAGCCCGGATGATCTAGATTTTTTATGGAGAGTAGCGTCTCCTCTTCTGCCTAACAGGCTATGTTCCAGGCTCGGTATTGATCTGATGCTCACTATCGGATCGCTCAATCCCCGGAACATCGTCCGGGGTCCAAGCAAATATATCCACATGGCTTCTCAGCAAGTGGATAAATTCTTTTTCAAAAGCACGGGCTAAGTGTGCCCGTGCTTTTGGTTGAGTCATCCTCAACCAGATTAATTAGCTTGAACCCCATGGGTTCCATTGCTTGCCTCGGGTGCTGCAGATCTTCTAGCAGATCTACCCGAGCCCTTTTGATAGGTGCCAAGGTTCAACACGAGCTCATGTAGCATTGTCTAGCTACTTTCTGATCCCCCTTGACAGAAATAACTCCGTGGATGCAGGAGGATTTGAGCATCATATAATAAGTAGATGGGACTGCCTCGAACTTACTGAGGCCGGTCCGTCCGATAATGGCGTTGTAAGCCAAGTTGACTTCAACGACAACGAATTCCAGAACCTCCGATCGGTCCTAGGATGGTTCTCCAAGGGTGACTGGGAATAGAATCTTCCCGCATGGAATAACACTTCTCTAGTCGAACGACCAGAGAGTTATATTAGCGATCGGGAGGTAATGAGCAGCAGCTCCCAACATTTCAGAAACTTCGCGCTTCATCAAATTGCACGAAGCCCCGGTGTCCACTAAGATCCAGTGGACACGGCGATTCCCGATGATTACAGTAATGGTGTGGGGATCATTGCATGGATCGATAATCAAATCCCGATCGGCCATAGTGAAAGTGATATCCTCCCCGAATGGAGGGGACCGTTCGGCTGGATCATATTTAACCAGCGCCACAGATTCGGAGCTCTTAGCGGAGTCTCCGCGCGTGGTTCTCTTTCATTCCCGTATCGATTCATTTATCCTCAGACTACTGAAGATAACATAAACATCTCCGGCTACTTCTCGGGGTGCCGCCTAATTTTGAGGAGGTTGGGCACCTGTTTCAGTAGGTGGAGGAGCGACCTGCTCCTGTCTTCCACCCTCATTTTGCGATGTTGTGCCGCCACGGCCCCACCATCTTCTTCTTCGGACCTGACCACGGTTCTCTCGACCGTGTTAGCCACTGTCTTGCTCTTGAGGAGGAGACCTTCGGTCCTCCGTCCGATCATTATAATTTCGGGGTTGTCGCCGATTATCCCTTCCCCGCGGCGTGTGACGAACGTCACCTTGGTTGCACTTTCGAGGGGATTCCGCTCGCTTGCCCTTCTGACCATTCCGGTCGAGCTTCTCTTTATTCATTGTCGCTACTGTCTCTTTCAACAGCGATTTTGATGTAATTCGCAATAAACCCGATTGTCCTCCTGCTTCGGGGGGACATCTTTCTCACCTATAGCCACTACTTCTCGCGGCTGCTTCTTAGGGTAGGAAAACCTATGATCACCTGCGGGCTCAGAATTCCCGCTAGCTTTTCGGTAGCCTAGCCCCAGCGCTTCATCCACCTTAATATACTTGTTGATTTTCTAAAGAAGTTTACCCAAGGTGGATGGTGGGCTCTTTACCAAACTGGCCAAAAGTGTATTCATACTAAATAAACGCTAACATCACGAATACATGTTGTATATACAAATAAAGTAAGTTCGAAAACGGAATGAACGTGGAAGTCATAACAACTTGACTTCCTGCCAAAAGCATTTAAACAATAGTTTAATCACATAAATCGTTGTATAACCAAGGTATTTTTTGTTCTAACAACATGTTTTCAGGTTTTAACAACATCAATTCAAGTTTAATTGAAACCAAAATCATCACACCTAGAACATGTGGAACTATGTGAAAAATGAGCCAATTCATATTCATACAAATGACATTGTAAATTTGGTAAAACCAAGTGTGTTATCGCTGCTAAAAATCCGCAATAACAAAATTTAGACCCCATTTACGGATAGGGGTCGAACGAAAAAGTAATACGAAAGCAAGAAGTAAAAAGACACGATTTTTGTAGGTGGAAAACCTTTCTGTAAAAGAAAGGATAAAAAACCACCCCGGGCGTAGCCTTTGAATCCACTGTACACGTCAAGTTCGTAGATTTACAATAGGAGAACATGATGTAAATAACAAATGATAAAAGATCATGTTTTGATGGTTGTAGTCGTAGGTTTCCCGGGCGAAAAAGAAGAGAATAGCGGCCTCCACTTTAGGTCAAGAAACCAAGCTCTCCTCCTTAACACTTTAATCATGTTTATATAAGTGATTTGTCCAGTCCAATTATAGCTCACTAGGCCCACCAATAATGAAGTCAATAAATAATGACACATTAATCTCTAAATTAGGCACAATGGTCCAATAAATAAGTTACCCGATAAAAATACCACGATAAGCTATAAACAATGTCAATCATCAAAATACATCGATCTGCTTTATCTCTCGAGTTGGGAATTACTATATAGATATATATGTGTTATCGAATAATAAATATCTCAGGGTGATATCAAAGTGTATTCAAACTAAATAAATGCTAACATCACGAATACATGTTGTATATACAAAAAAAGTTAGTTCGAAAACGGAATGATCGTGGATGTCATAACAACGTGACTTCCTATCAAAAGCATTAAAACTAAAGTTTAATCATATAAATCATGGTATAACCAAGTTATGATTTGTTCTAACAACATGTTTTCATGTTTAACAACATCAATTTAAGTTTAATTGAAACCAAAATCATCACACGTAGAAAATGTGGAACTATGTGAAAAATGAGCCAAATCATATTCATACAAATGACATTGTAAAATTGGTAAAACCAAGTGTATTCAAACTAAATTAACGCTAACATCACGAATACATGTTGTATATACAAAAAAAGCATGTTCGAAAAAGCAAGTCATAACAACGTGACTTCATACCTAAAACATTTAAATTATAGATTAATCAGATAAAAGATGGTATAGCCAAGTTATTCTTTGTTCTAACAACATGTTCTCATGTTTTAACAATATCAATTCAAGTTTAATTGAAATCAAAATCATCACACCTAAAACATGTGAAACTATGTGAAAAATGAGCCAAATCATATTCAGATAAATGACATTGTAAATTTTGTAAAACCAAGTTTATTCAAAGTAAATAAACACTAACATCACGAATACATGTTGTATATACAAAAAAAGTTAGTTCGAAAACGGAATGATCGTGGAAGTCATAACAACGTCACTTATTGCCAAAAGCGTTTAAACTATAGTTTAATCACATAATTAATGGTATAACCAAGTTATTCTATGTTCTTACAACATTTTTTCATTTTTTAACAACATCAATTAAAGTTTAATTGAAATCAAAATAATCACACCTACAACATGTGGAACTATGTGAAAAATGAGCCAAATCATATTCATATGACATTGTAAATTTGGTAAAACCAAGTGTATTGAAACTAAATAAACGCTAACATGATGAATATATGTTGTATATACAATAAAAGTAATTTCGAAAACGGAATAATTGTGCAAGTCATAAAAACCTTACATCATGCCAAAAGCATTTAACCAATAGTTTAATCTTATAAATCATGGTATAACCAAGTTTTTCTTTGTTCTAACAACATGTTTTCATGTTTTAACAACATCAATTCAAGTTTAATTGAAAACAAAAGCATCACACCCAGAACATGTAGAACTATGTGTAAAATGAGCAAATCATATGCATACAAATATCATTGTAAATATGGTAAAACCAATTGTATTCAAACTAAACAAACGCTAAGATCACGAATACATGTTGTATATACAAAAAAAGTAAGTTCGAAATTGGAATGATCATGCAAGTCATAACAATGTAACTTCATTCAAAAGCATTTAAACTATAGTTTAATCACATAAATTATGGTATTACCAAGTTATTCTTTGTTCTAACAACATGTTTTCATGTTTTAATTACATCAATTCAAGTTTAATTGAAATCAAAATCATCACAACTAGAACATATGGAACTATGTGAAAAATTAACCAAATCATATTGATACAACTCACATTGTAAATTTGGTAAAACCAAGTGTAATGAAACTAAATAAACACTAACATCATGACTACTTGTTGTATATTCAAAAAAAGTGAATTCGAAAACTGAATCTTTGGGCAAGTCATATCAACATGACTTCATGCGAAAAGCATTATAAAATAGTTTAATCACATAAATCATGATATAACCAAGTTATTCATTGTTCTAACAACTTGTTTTCATGTTTTAACATCATCAATTCAAGTTTAATCGAAATCAAAATCATGACAACTAGAACATGTGGAACTATGTGAAAAATGAGACAAATCATATTCATACAAATGACATTGTAAATTTGGTAAAACTAAGTGTATACAAAATATATAAACGCTAATATCACGAATACATGTTGTATATACAAAAAAATATTTTCGAAAACGGAATGATTGTGCAAGTAATAAAAACGTGATTTCATGCCAAAAGCATTTAAACTATAGTTTAATCATATAAATCATGGTATAACCATGTTATTCTTTATTCTAACAACATGTTTTAACAACATCAATTCAAGTTTAATTGAAATCATAATCATCACAACTAGAACATGTGGAACTATGTGAAAAATGAGCCAAATCATATTCATACTAATGACACGGTAAATTTGGTCAAACCAAGTGTATTCAAACTAAATAAACGCTAACATCACGAATATATGTTGTATACACAAAAAAATAAGTTTGAAAACGGAGTGATCATGCAAGTCATAACAGTGTGACTTCAGACCAAAATCATTTAAACTATAGTTTAAGCACATAAATCATGGTATAACCAAGTTATTCATTGTTCTAACAACATGTTTTCATGTTTTAACAACATCAATTCAAGTTTCATTGAAATCAATATCATCACACCTTGAACATGTGGAACTATGTGAAGAATGAGCCAAATCATATTCATACAAATGATATTGTAAATTTGGTAATACCAAGTTGATCTCGTCTAAAAATATTTTAGAGAGTTTGTTTTAGATAAGTCCATTTTTAATTACTCAAAATTTAATTGTTGTGGGGACACGAGCGATATGCGAGGTTGGGCCCACAATATGTGCGCTTACGTCCTCGGGAGAGTGAAGCTCTACCTTGTTTTCCACTATAATAATCAAAGGATACAAGTATATTCATGACATAATGATAATCCGAATGAAAACGGGGTGAAAATCGATCGAATACACTCCGTCGCGCCGTGGATCAAGCCAGTCTCGAGTTTTTGACGAAAACTTACGAGTACTCCCTAAATGTCACGGCCATATGCACAATCTCGCGGCTGAGGGCTAAATGACGAAATGTCGCGACCATGTGCAAAATCTCGTGGATGTGGGCGAAATGTCGCGACTCCATGGAGTAAGTGACTAAAAGTCGTGACTACGTGCATGGATGCATATTCTCGCGACTTTTTGAGCGAAATATCGCGAGTCATGGGTTTCAATGAGGGTCTTGCGACTTTTTGGTAAAAAGTCGCGACTGGGGGATAAATTCGAAAAATCAGGAGTGTTGGGAAGCGTGTGAAGAGTCTGAACCCTTTTCTCTGGCCTAGGTTATTATATTTATAGAAAAACTCGGCCCAATAAGTCAACTTAAGGTCCAAAAGCCCAGTCCTAATCAAATTAGCCCAACTTACTTAGAAAATACCCAATTAAAACGGAATAAGTTTCACAGCGTCCCGGAACATAAAAAATGCACCCCGATCGAACATGAATAACATGTAATGCAGATAAAATACACGGGAATACTCTTTTACCAGTTGATCGTCTCCAAATGCTTAGGAGGTAGCCAAAAATATCGCGTAAGTTCGCTAACGAGCATCATGAGTGCCAAATTACGAAAATACCCCTGGCATCATTTCCGACCGAAATCATCCATAAAAGCTCAAAACAGCATCAGAATCCTCATCCGTACGCCCGAGATGCCAAATTACGAGATTACCCCCGAAATCACACCGCTCAATAAATATAATAGAAAATCAAAAATACCCTTTAGCCACGTTAGACGAGCTCCGGGGTTATCATAATTACATAAATAACCCCGGGCAATATCAATAGTCCTCTGGTTTGCATATTCAGATTATGAGTCGTAAACCATATTATATCAGCTCGTCGGGAAATCCAAAACTCGTTCATAAACTTTTTAACAATTCCATGAGTAAGGTCAAAGTCATCTCGTTGTTACTAACGGAATCAGATTCCGAGATGAATTGAGAATTTCACCCTTTTTCAACTCGGAGTGTACGCTCTTATACATATCACTCTTTACTTTGAATACTAGTGCGCTTCGTTATTGACTGAAATTTTGATGCATCGCTTCGATTTGTTAGTATTACTCGATCGAACTTAGAAAATATTTCTCAACTTTCATCAAGAGGGTTTAGTTTCGCCTTGGGGCTCTCGCTTTCTTCTTAGTCAAAGTCCGCTTTTCATAACTTTGAGGGTTCGCTCGACTCCTTAACTCCACAATTCAATCTTGTTCCCATCGTATATTTTTTCCAGCATCATATATTTTTTTCCACAAAACATCGAGCTCATATATTTTTCCCATCATGAGATATCCACATTTTTGAGCGAGAAAATCACTTTGCTGCCTTTGTCAGGAGGTTGATACTTATTCCTTTGTCATTCCCACAAATATCCAATTATCGGCTACCGTAAAAGGCTTTCGCCTATATAGCATGCTTGCTTTCTTAGTAAAGCCGTTGAAATAAACAAGGTCATGTGTTTAAACATGAAGAGTAACGTTTGAATTTGAGATTGAGTTCCCAACATTAATTGAAATGACGACTTACTGTCTCTTTTAGATATGATCGCATAAAAAGCAGAGTGTCTCTAGCAGACGTATAAGAATTAAGATTACCCCCATTTTTTTTAAATGAGTTTCTCTTGCGGCGAGATTCGCCTCGGAAGACACTAGCTTAACTCTATTGATTATAAGATAAGTAAACCGAGAAGCCTCGACTGGGCAATAACAAACTAATGCAATAAAGTAAAATTACCTCATAAGAAGGCCAAGAGACGTTATACTTTCATCTTACACCCATATGTTTCCTTTGATAAAAGAAGTCCCAATTCCGTCTGAGATTGATACTCTCTATCTTCGAATTTTAGATTTGCCTCTACTTAGTTCCGTCTATAATAAAACCTTACAACTTCATCAAGTCTGATAGATATTGCTATATTAGTGTTATCTCGAGTAAGAAAATACATGCCGTCCATAAAACGACTTTACAACATCTCCAATGGTAAATAAGATAATCCATATCATGCTCGCAATAATTCTCTGGACCGAATGGCCATAGATGATGACGTACGCGCTATACACCAACATGCTAATCCTTCCCTCTCATAAGTAATGAGCCGAGGCGTCCATAAAATACATAAAAGTCATTCGCCATATATCGAAAGAGTATAAACCTTTCGAGGATATTTACTTGATCGCTTCCATACGGATCTCGGTTAGGTATCTCTTATCGTAGGAGATCGTAACATAAGTTTCCTTGCCATACATAAGGGAATGACCCTTGACTGTCACATCTTCGTTTAAGGGAGCGATCTTAATACATCCTGGCTAGCTTCTGTAACGACCCGCCTTTCCGCTTGCACGATATTGTCCGCTTTGGACTAGGCTGACCCTAATGACACCCACCTAGTCCTCATGGCTTTACTTTGCCCCTAGCCCCCACACTTCCCAGTGGGTGACACATCCCTGAATTGCTCTAGGGTGAGCACGTTTAACTATCCAGTTCTAACGTTCCGCTTGCCACTTTGCTAGGGAAAGGCCTCGTGCATTGGAAGACGAATCACTATACTTAATCTCTGATCATTCCCCGTCTATAGCCGATGTAATGATTCGCCTAAGGTGCCCTTTCTCTCGCACCCCCGAGGGGTCCTTACAGCTTCGTGGTTCTTTCAACCATAACAAAAAATACGAGAAAGTCATGAGACAATTACTGGATACACCATTTATACGAAATAAAAATACAAGCTCGTCCACTTAACATAGATTCATCATGTTCATTGCTGACATAACCAAGCGCCCAACAATAACTTGATTCTATTTCTTTGACTTATCCACTTGACATTTGGAGAATGGGCGAAGGGCACAACGTTGTTTGAGACAAAGATACCTCTTCATGTGAGGCAGTTTTCACAACTTATCAAATGACTATTTTGTGCTATGGGCGAGACAAACGCCTTTCTTTACATTTTTCCGAAACAATTCACTTCGTATACCGCTTTACAATCTTTTTCGAGAATTTTTTTGTATAGATTTGCTCATTCACCATTAAACAAACTGTCGTGTCTAAGCTATCAAAGCTAGCAAAAATGAGACCTCTTAATCATCAAATGGGCAAATATGGGTGTCATTAAATGTCCTTATACGACAAACATTTTATCCAGAATATTCTATGTTGTGGGATACTTCTTTTGATCACTTTGGTCATAACTGTGAGTCCCCAGTCGTAGAAGAATTAAGTTGAATTCATACCATATGATTAATATGTGGCTACTCTAATCATTTCTCTGAATGAGAAACATGAACACGATCCATCGACAAGTAAATCTATGTGAAGATGATTAAACCTAAATGATGGATTTTCGAGCCGATAGTCCCTTTGATAGGGGTATCACTTTACAATTTCTATAATATCTTAGAGTGCTCGATCATAACTAACGAGAATTGATACCATAAGGCCATCACTTGGTCAATATGACAGTCAATGAAAATACGCCTTTACAAATAATGAAGTCAGTGCTATAGGACCGTACTAAGTTGGTTTAGCAAATGAAGCCATGTCATAACGTGGCTTCATAACTTCTCCGATAATGAAAATACACTATTCTCTTGATAGTAAATAACTAAGTATTCCTCGTCATATAATGAAACTTCCTTTTGTTTCACTTCAATTTCTCTGATCACCTTAAGAAAAATGTAACATCGAATAATATGAATCAAGAAGTTAACCTCCAAAAAAATAATAGCTTCTCATATGATTAGTTCGCAATTCAGGATAAATACTTCATCGGTGTGATTTGGCGAAGAGATATTTTACTAATGTGACAAGGGTTCCAGATAATCACATAAAGTTTATACGATAATTCCGATAATGGGTTCGACTCCCTAGTAATCATAACGTTTGTTGAATGCAAACCATAAAGCGAGTATTTTCCCGTTTTCAATCGTTTATTCAAAATAAAACTATAAGTACGATCACAGTCGCAGGGTAATCACTCGGCCATCCCAATCGGAATAAAAAATGCATGACCTTTTAATAGGTTTCGCTCCTAGTGGACGATAAATAGCTAACCACGCAAACACGTGGTTTAATATTTTCTAGGACAATAAATAACGCGATTTCATTTGGGTAATCGGCCATGAATTTCGTGAAAAAGGATATCTCTGTTGCACAAAAGACATTTAGAATTTCTCATAAAAATAGGTTCTCGACGAACTTGCATTCTCGTTGAGTATAAACTTGCATCTCGGCATTGCACTGTCCCACAGGTATACACTTGCACCAGGGGTCAACATATTATCATAGGGTCTCACGAAGCACCCACAATTCACTGCACAATATTTCCGAGCATAAACTTTCGCCCCAGATCACCTAATTCTCATAGGGCCTCACAAAGCGCTCGCAATTTACTGTACGTTGTCTCCGGTATAAACTTGCACCAGGGACACAAAATTATCTCCGACCCCAGATCACAAAATGTGATCTCGACCCGTCCATAAGACAGCGTCAACACTTACTCGGCCCGTCCATAAGACGGTGCCATCACATTCTCGACCCGTCCATAAGACGGCGTCACCACTTACTCGGCCCGTCCATAAGACGGCGTCATTCGTCCCGTCCATAAGAAGGTGGCATGCGGAAACGGACCAGCCTCCGACGAGGGCGCGACCCTCGTCGGCGCGTCATGGAGGAGTCAGGAATATACTTGCACCTTGATTTGCCATGAAAATATGCTCTGTTCTAAGCCGGCTATGTCACAATAAACGGGCCCCTTAACATATTCCAACAGTAATTATGTACAGAAGATTCTGCCGCGGATAGGAAGACTCATCATGTTCAAAATGTTTTGACGCAATATCTAATTTGACGAGTTTGAAAATGATCGACTATAAGACATGTGGTACACTGCATTTCTAATCTAACCTATTTAATTTATTCCATCCTCCTTCTTACTAAAATGCAATGGACCTACTCCTACCTTACCAGTCCCCTAGTCGATTGAATTCATGTTGTCAAAAAAGATACTTAAAGAATTAGAATATGACCACGAAAAAGAGGGTAAAATTTATATTTTAAAAAGATAGATGAGTCACGTCTATACATAATACTTGCGAAAATTGGAAATATACCAAATCCGTGGCTGCTCCTCTCCGCTTGTGTCCACATGTGGAGGCCACACGTGACACCTGCATCAATCACTTGATTTCCCATGTATATCGATAACATCACTAACAATTATGAATGCCCACATGTGGAGGCCACACGCGACACCTGCTTTCACGCCATACACCCATGATCTTTTCCAATAATTGTGCAAAGTATCTTACGAAGAGTTTCTTTGCATTATGCAACACGAATTCCTCAGGAATCACAGACCTGCAAACAACACGATCATAGCGAATTTTCTCTTTCATATTCCCAAACTTGGGATATTTATTCGACGTATATACGTTCAATGTATCCTTTGAATTCCATACACACGATTGCTCTTTGCCAACAGCCATTAGGAAGGCCTACAATAATATGAGTCCCCATGAGTCGATAGGACAATCATAAACAGTTGTTTCATTTTCGCAATAGATATTCCGCGTAACTATAACATCTATGTTTGCTTGCAATATTCACCGTATATGCATAGTGATCTAGTCTAAAAATATTTTGGGTATTTATATTTAGATCAGTCAATTAATAATTTACTCGAAATTAAATTGTTGTGGGGACACGAGCGATATACGAGGTTGGGCCCACAATGTGCGGGCTTACGTCCTCAGGAGAGCGAAGCTCTACCTTGGTTTCCACTATAATAATCAATGAGAAATGAGTACAACGATGTAATAACGATAATCCAAATGAAAGCGGCCCGAGAAACGATCAAATATACTCCGTCGCGGTGAAACTGGCGAAATGTCGCGATTCGGGCCAAAAATGTTGATTTCTCGTGGAAATGAGATGAGTGGCGTCGGTCGCGAGAAATGGCTCGATTTCTCGCGGAAGGGGGCTGAGGCAAGCCTGGTCGCGAGATGTTGCGCGATTTCGCGCGAGTTTGGGCTAGCTGCGAGAAATGGCTCGATTTCTCGCGGAAGGCGGCTGAGGAAAGCCTGGTCGCGAGATATGGATTGATTTCGCGCGATTACTTCTCCAGATTGAACGAGTTCTGTGCCTTGACCGATACAGAAAATGTCTCTCCTTTTTTCAGTGCCATGGGCTCTTATTTATAGAGAAATCCAGCCCACTTAGTCAACTTATGGTCCAAAAGACCAATCTTATTCAAATTAGCCCAAATTACTTAGAAAATATCCAATTAACCCGTAATAAATGCCACAGCGCCACGGAACTTCGGGACTTCATCCCGGTCGAGAGTTTAGTCGGAAATGCGATGAGAAAATACCGGAAAACCTCGTATATAAGTTCTTTGCCTCCAAACAGTGAATACGCAGCCACATAACATCATTGCACCCGGCAGATATGCTCCCGGGTGGAAAATTACGAAAATACCCTGGCCCCGTACGGGGCCGAAACGACCCAAAACATCTCAAAACACTTACCGAATCCTTGTGCGGGGTCCAGGATGCCTGAATTACGAGGATGCCCCTAAAACGCCTCGCGATAGACATATAAAAATACCGAAAATACCACATAACCACTTCAGACGAGCCCCGAGATTAACATAATTACATTAATAACCTCGGGCAATATCACATAGGGTAACAATGACACAGTTTCCAACTTCACTCGCAATATTCATCTCATCATCTTCTCATACTCAACATAGTCTCCGGAAAAAACCTTTTTATTGAATGCGGTTATGATATTACCCGAGTATATTCTTTTGTATTTATCTTTACCCGGGGGCTCGTCCGACATGGTTGCGTAGTATTTTCGTTATTTTCATATGTCTATCGCGAGGCATTCTCATGGGGTATTCTCGTAATTCAGGCTCGCTGGGCCACGTATACAGTTTTTGTAGGTGTTTTGAGATGTTTTGAGTTATCTCAGCCCCCGGATGGGGTCAGGGGTATTTTCGTAATTTTCCATCCTGGAGCACATCGGTCGGGTGCAACGATGTTATGTGGCTGCGTATTCACTGCTTGGAGGCAAAGAACTAATTTGCTAGGTTGGGCTCAAGTAAGTGAAGTTGGGCTGGATTTCTCTACAAATACAACCCCAGTGCATTTGGACGTGTTCAGACTGTTATCACGCTTTCCAAGGCAAAGTATTATTCTGCATACTGTACAGTCGCGACTTTCGCCCGTAACCGCGACATGTTGCCTGCTTCCTTGCTTGACTCGCGACTTGTTGCTCTTCATCCCACATCCGTTACTTATTGCTCGTAGTCGCGAGTTATCACTCTACTGCACGCAGTCGCGACTTGTTGCTACCCTAGCCTGTCTCGCGACTTGTTGCCATCTCCCACCGACCCGCGAGTTGTTGCTCTGTTTCGCGAGTTGTTGCTGATATAGTATATTTCGCGAGTTGTTGACCACAACTCGCGACTACACGCCTCCTGGGCGCAACGAAACGTTTTCGATCGTTTTTTGAGCCGTTTTCATCTGGATTGTTGTTATCACATCTGGATCGTGTTTTTGAGCCGTAACCTTTGATCATTATAGTGAAAAAAAAGGTAGAGCTTTGCTCTCACGAGGACGTAAGCCCACACGTTGTGGGCCCAACCTCGTATATCGTTCGTGTCCTCATAACAAATCAATTTCGAGTAATTAAAAATTGACTGGTCTAAGATTAAACACTCTAAAACATTTTTAGACGAGATCTGTTTGGCGCCGTCCGTGGGGACTCGAGATTTTTATCTCATTGAGAGCTTTATTGCTGAGTTTGGATTTCTATTATCATGACTACTCGGAATTCTGATGAAGATATTTTTTTTGAAGAAATTGAGGTGGATCCTATTCCTCAGGTTAATGATGAGTTTGCTGCTTTACTGGGGGCTCGGTCGTCAGTTCTAGAGGAGCCCCCTGCTCAAAATGTAAATATTCGGCCCTCCCGGAGCGGGTTTTCATCCCGAAGGGCACCTAGTTTTTACCCTAAATCACGCCAGTGCTTATCTAAGTGTTATGAATTCGCAAGAGTTGGCCGAGTTGCGGTCCGTAATAATGCCCGCCTTTCGCCACCTGCATGCTCTAGATATGCGGATCAAACGGAAATAGATGAAGATTTGGAAGAGCGAATGCGTAGTTTAATCGCTCAGTTAGAGCAAGTCAAAGCTCAAAGGAGAGCCCGGAGGAACAATGTTACCCCGGAACCTGTTAATGATGTGGCGGTAGAGGAAGATATTGATCGTGTTCCAGAGCCGCGAGCGAATATGGCAGAAACCGGAGAGTAGAACGATACTCTGCAAAAGTTCAGATAGCTAATTGAGTTGAAATTTAGGGAGATATGTGGAAAAATAGAATAGAACGATGCCCGAATGAGTCAATTGGAGACCAACTTGACTCTTGCAGCCTTTGAGCAGATGGCTTTGAAAGGAACCACCCAGCTCCAGCCCGTGCATACAAAGTTAGTTGGTTTTAATAATAGCGTTGTTGCTGCTGAGGGATCTGTTTTTCTGCCGGTAACCTTGGGCGATCCCGAAATATCAAGAACTTTGATGGTGGAATTTGTGGTGGTGGATCTCCCTATACTTCCCTATAATGCGATCCTTGGGAGAAGTTGTTTGAACCTATTTGGAGATGTGGTATCTCAAACACATTTGATGATGTAGTTCCCAACACCGTGAGGGGTTGGGAAGATGAAGGGAGATCTAAAGTTGGCGCGCTCTTGTTATAATGTGATGTTTAGAAGTGGTATGGATGGATCAAAAGCGAAGTTACTCGTTTGTATGGTGGAATTCACGTCCGATGAAGTTATTGACACAAATGACGGACCGTCACTTAGGAAGTTTAAAGAGAACGATATGAAGATGGAGCCTTTGGGAATCAAGACAGTGCCTTTATTCCCCGGTAATCTTGAAAAGAAAGTGACGATCGGTTCCGAGTTGTCACCAGAATTTGAGAAGGAGGCAATTTCTTTTTTGCAATGTAATGTAGATGTTTTCGCTTGGTCTTATCAGGATTATGTGGGGGTTGATCCCCAAGTCTGTTCTCATAGACTCAATGTTAACCCATATGTGTGACCAGTTCATCAGAAGAAGAAGAAGTTTTCCTATAAGAAAGAGAGGGCGATTGATGAGGAGGTGGAAAGTTTGTTGCAGGCAGGATTCATAGGGTCTGTTAGATACGCGGATTGGGTCGCAAATCCATAGGTGGTCCCAAAGTGGAATAATGGCTGGAGAGTTTGCATTGATTTTACTGATTTGAATAAAGCATGCCCGAAGGATCCNCTTAAGACCCATTCATAATGTGTTGAAAGAGTCTACTCCTTTCGGGGGTAATTACTTGATCACTTTCGTATGGATCCTGATCAGGAGTCTCTCATCGTAGGAGATCGTAACACAAGTTTCCTCGTCATACATAAGGGAATGACCCTTGACTATCGCAACTTCGTTTAAGGGAGCGATTTTAATACATCCAGGCTAGCTTCTTGGTTCTTTCAATCATAACAAAAAATACGAGACAGTCATGAGACAATTACTGGATAAACCATTTATACGAAATAAAAATACAGGCTCATCCACTTAACATATATTCATCATGTTCATCGCTAACATAAACAAGCGCCCAACAATAACTTGATTCTATCTCTTTGACTTATCTACTTGACATTCGGAGAACTGGCGAATGACACAATATTGTTCGAGACAAAGATACCTCTTCATGTGAGGCAGTTTTCACAACTTATCAAATGACTATTTTGTGCTATGGGCGAGACAAACGTCTTTCTCTATCTCTGTCCGAAACAAATCCACTTCGTATGCCGCTTTACAATCTTTATCGAGAATTTTTCTGTATAGATTTGCTCATTCACCAATAAACAAACCCTCGTGTCGTAAGCTATCGAAGGTACCAAACATGAGATTTGTTAATCAACAAATGGGCAAATTCGGTGTCATTAAATGTCCTTATACGACAAACATTTTATCTAGAATATCCTTTGCTGTGGGATACTTTTTCGATCACTTTGATCATAACTGTGAGTCACGAGTCGTAGAAGAATTAAGTTTAATTCATACCATATGGTGAATATTTGGCTACTCTAATCATTTCTCTGAATGAAAACCATGAAAACGATCCATCATCAAGTAAATATATGTGCAGATAATTAAGCCTAAATGATGTATTTTCGAGCCAATAGTCTCTTGGTAGGGTATCATTTTTCAATTTCTATAATATCTGAGATTGCTCGATTATAACTAACGAGAATTGATACCATAAGGCCATCAATTGGTCCATTTGACGGTCAATGAAAATACGCCTTTGCAAATAATGAAGTATGTGCTATGGGACCGTACTAAGTTGGTTTAGCGAATGAAGTCATGTTACAATGTGGCTTCATAACTACACCGCTAATACACTCTTCTCTTGATATTATATAACTTAATAGTCCTCGTCATTTAATGAAACTTCCTTTCATTTCTCTTCAATTTCTCCGATCGCCTTAAGAAAGATCTAATATCGAATAATCTGAATCAAGAAGATGTTCTCCCAAAAATAATAATAGCTTCTCATATGATTAGTTCGCCGATTCAGAATAAATACTTCCTCGGCGTGACTTGGCGAAGAGATATTTCATGAATATGACAGGGATTTCAGATAATCACCTAAAGTTTATACGATATTTCCGATCTTGGGTGCGAGTCCCCAGTAATCATAACGTTTGTTGAATGCAAACCATAAAGCGACTATTTTCCCGTTTCCAATCGTTCATTCAAATGAAAACCATACGCACGATCACAGTCAAAGATTAACCGCTCGGCCATCCCAATCACAATAAAGAATGCTTGACCTTTTAATAGGTTTCGCTCCTAGTGGACGATAGATAGCTAACCACTCAAACGCGTGGTTTAATATTTTCTTTGACAATAAATAACGCGCTTTCATCTGGGTAATCGGTCATGAATTTCGTGAAAAAGGATATCTCTATCGCACAAGCAACATTTAGTATGTCTCATAAAAATATGTTCTCGACGAACTTGCATTCTAGTTGAGCATAAACATGAATCTCGGCATGCACTGTCCCACAGGTATAAACTTGCACCCGGGGTCAACATATTATCATAGGGTCTCACGAAGCACCCACAATTCACTACACATTATCTCCGTGTATAAACTTGCACCCGGCGCTTTCATACTCTCGCCGCCGATATATACTTCCACCCGGGGCCATCACACTCTCGCCGCCGGTATATACATGCACCCGGGGCCATCACACTTTCGCCGCCGGTATATACTTGCACTCGGAGCCATCACACTCCCGACCCGTCCATAAGACGGTGCCATCACATTCTCGACCCGTCCATAAGACGGCGTCACCACTTACTCGGCCCGTCCATAAGACGGCGCCATCACACCCTCGACCCGTCCATAAGACGGCGTCATTCGGCCCGCCCATAAGACGGTGCCATGTAGAAATGGACCAGCCTCCGACGAGGGCGCGACCCTCGCCGACGTGTCATGGAGGAGTCAGGTATATACTTGCACCTGATTTGCCAAGGAAATATGCTCGGTTCTAAGACGGCTATGTCATAATAAATCGGGCCCCTTGACATATTCCAATAGTAATTATGTATAAACGATTCTGCTGCAGACAGATGGACTCCTCTTGTTCAAAATATTTTGACGGAGTATCTAATTTGACGAGTTTGAAAATGATCGACTATAAGACAGGTGGTACATTGCATTTCTAATCTAAACTATTTAATTTATTTCATCCTCATTCGTACTAAAATGCAATGGACCTACTCCTACCTTACCAGTCCCCTAGTCGATTGAATTCATGTCGTCAAGAAAGATACTAAAAGAATTAGAATATGACCAAAAAAAAGAGGGGAAAATTTTATTTTAAAAAGATCGATGAGTCACGTCTATACACAATACTTGCGCAAATTGGCAATATGCAAGTCTGTGGCTGCTCCTCTCCGCTCGTGTCCACATGTGGAGGCCACACGTGACACCTGCATCAATCACTTGACTTCCCATGTATATCGATAACATCACTAACAATTATGAGTGCCTACATGTGGAGACCACACGTGACACTTGCTTTCAAGCCATGATCTTTTCCAATAATTGTGCAAAGTATCTTACGAAGAGTTTCTTTGCATTATCCAACACGAATTCCTCAAGAATCACACACCAGCAAGCAATACAATCATAGCGAATTTTCTCTTTCATGTTCCCAAACTTGGGATACTCATTCAACTTATATAAGTTCAATGGCTCATTTCAATACCATAATGCACAATTCCTTCATATCCACAGCCATAGCGAAGGCCCATAATAATGTCAGTCCCCATGTGTCGACTGAGAAATCATGAATAATTGTTTAATTGTCGCCACATATACCCAGTGCAAATATGACTCAACTTATAATTTCGCTTGCGATATTCACCGAAGATACCTAGGACAACACTGACCAAATTTACCACTTAACTTGCAATATTTATCTCATCATCTTCTCACACTCAACATAGTCTGCGGAAAAAATCTCTTCATTGAATGTGCTTAGCTTGCATAAAATGATCAACGAAGATACGATTACACCGATTGGTCCTCGTCTTGAGGTGACCTCTTTCGTAGATCTCCCGACAACCGTACTTGACAGTTGATAATGAATCATCTCGATCACACAGTACACTTCACTGTATATGATATAAATCTTGAAAGCCCGTTATTCTGAATATCTCATGAATGCATAGAATGCATGTCACTAAACATCTTTGTTTATCGATCAGGTGAAAGATAAACTTTTATATGCTGAGTTGAGGATAAATCCGTTAGCACTATCATGCTATAATAAATAAAAGAATCCCTCGAGCATAAAGACATGACTTTCCGTTAATCGATAACATGTATCAAGAACTCGAACAATAATGGGTTTCACTCCCGTTAACAAACTCTCATTCTTCCGAGTGNGAGTTTCATTTTATGATTCTATCGTAACCTCACGCATTTCATGGTTATTCGTTGATTAATAACTTGGCATTTTAAGCACATCTTCACTATCCATACTTGAAGCTTCTCTTTCTTCCACGATAAATATATTTAGTCGCGAACGTCTTATCTTCCATACTAGTTTTGTCATAATAATCTATCGATGTGTTATATTCCCAAAATCTTATCATTCGACTCTTCAATTTGTATATTAAGATACTCACTTCCTCACTATAGGACATGTATGATCCATGTACTAATAAACAGTTCAACAAGTTTTCATGAACTTCCTTAGTCTGCGAGTCTTGAACCTTAAACCACCAAAGTAATCGATATGACGTATGGAATATGCGCGATAGCTATATAGACTCTTCACGAATGGATAACCGGAAAACCCCGTTGATAACTCAAAACAAGAAAAACCCACATCATTAATTTCACTCTTTCACACGTTCTATCATCCCGAACAAACTGAGTACATATTGAGTTAGCTCCTCCATACTCATGGCGTCTTTCTTCAGGTCATGTTAAACAGTTATTAGGGAGAGTGGTTGTGTGTTCTCGGGTTGAATATTCAAGTCAACTCCCTCGACCTCGGTCTCTTGCATTCTTTCCACCATACTACCCAGCTCATCAAACTAATCGTGCTTCAAAACCAATTTACATCGGACACCGATTTTCGACACCCCACATTAGCATGTCCGAAACTGTGATGAAAAAGGACAAAATATGATAAAACTTATAAGTCCCCGGTGTCGGTTCTTATAATAAGGGATACTTCTCTCTTGTGTTAAACCATGGCGAGAAATATACTAGAACTAAATAAATACACTTGCAATTGAATACCAACAAGATTTGCGTGCTGAACTTCGGCAGCGATACATTCGATCGATCACACGAATTGCAACAATGTCAAGTGACTCATAAGTATATGTTCTTTCATTTATTGAATATACGGTGTACTTCTTAGGCCAAACTCTTCCATATTCTACGGTGGATCCTCTAGATATTGCAGCGATCAACTCTTCTCGTGTCCTCCATAACCTCTTATTTTACTACGAACCTTACTTCTTACATTAATGCTGTCGAAAAATAGTATAAATAATCCTTCAAAATTCACACATCCGATCCAATGGCTGGACTAGGATCGAAACTAGGATCGTGGTCATATAATTGCTATTGACAACGTCACATATCCTTGAGAACCAACAAATATTCCACATGACCATACGCATATACTCATATAACCGAGAATCATGTTGATCCCCAATATATTCCTATCACAGAGTGAAGTCCTTTGAATTATTGAAAATATACAAATTTTTCGATAAATTGACCGAGATGGAATAGTAAAATGCCACCAAAATCAGACCCGGAAAATATTACACTATCATATCACCGTGTGATTGTATACATAAAATGGATCCTCCCATAAAATTTTGGTAGCCCCAAAAATCCGGAATATGTGGACTTGCATCCCTTTGACATGTCTTCGCACATATTCATGCAATATGATAATCTTCCAATGCACTCATAAATAGACCCCCGGATGAAATCCCTCTACGGAGGTTGGTTAGATTCCTGCTACTAAGGACTCTTCCTGTGGCACTGATTGAGTCCTCGATAGAATATCATTCCTTTCGTCTTCTACTACATAAAGGTTGCAATCCGATACACTTTCTTCATCTATATCACTCTCATGTTAGGAATCCCGTATCCTCACAATACACAACAAGCTCCAAGCTACGGACAAGACCTCTCAATGGGATTAAGTCTCGGGTCCCCACGGACGGCGCCAAACTGATCTCGTCTAAAAATATTTTAGAGTGTTTGCTTATGATCAATCAATTTTAAATTACTCGAAATTTAATTTTTGTGAGGACACGAGCGATATACGAGGTTGTGCCCACAATGCGTGAGCTTACGTCCTCGGGAAAGCATAGCTCTACCTTGGTTTTCACTATAATAATCAAAGGATACAAGTACAATCATGAGATAATGATAATCCGAATGAAAACGGTACAAAAAACGATCAATTCCACTCTATCGCACCCGAGGCGACGGAAACTTGCGAATTGAGGTGATGTTCGCGACTTTTGGACATAAACTCGCGAATGGTGCCAAAATTCGCGAGTTTTGGTGCCTAAGGGACGAAAACTCGCGAGTCCAGGTGTCCGGGATGCGAAAACACGCGAATCGGATGTCCAGGCGACGAAATCTCGCAAATACAACAATGAACACATGCTCTCGCGACTTTTGGTGCAAAAAGTCGCGATTGTGGACTTGAAGACGAGGGATTCGCGACTTTTGGATCAAAAAGTCGCGAGTGGGGCAAAAAGTGGCGAAACGGGAGCTTTGGGAAGCGTGCCAAAAGTCTGAACCCTTTTCTGGGGCCTAGGGTCTTGTATTTATAGACAAACTCGGCCCAATAAGTGAACTTAAGGTCCAAAAGCCCAATCTTAGTCAAATTAGCCCAACTTACTTAGAAAATATCCAATTAATCCGGAATAAGTGTCAAAATGCCACTAAACTTATGGACTACATCCCGGTCGAGAGTTTAGTCGGAAATGCGGTGAGAAAATACCGGAAAATCTCGTATATCAGTTCTTTGCCTCTAAACAGTGAATACGCAGCGACATATCATCACTGCACCCCGCCGATGTGCTCCCGGGTGGCAAATTACGAAAATACCCCTGGCCCCGTCCGGTGCCGAAATAGCCCAAAACATCTCAAAACACTTACAGAAGCTTTATATGGGGTCCAGCATGCCTGAATCACGAGAATACCCTCGAGAACGCCTCGCGATAGATATATAAAAATACCGAAAATACCACATAGCCACGTCGGACAAGCCCCGAGGTTAACATAATTACATAAATAACATCGGGCAATATCAGTTATGATTTGACTTATTTTTCACATAGTTTCACATATTCTAAGTGTGACATATTTGTTTTCTTTTACAACTTGAATTGATATTGTTACAACATGAGTGCATATTCTAAGAACAAAGAATAACTTGGATATATGTTGATTCATGTGGTTAAATTATGGTTTGAATGCTTAAGACATGAATTTATGTTGTTATGACTTGCATGTTATTTCCGTATTTGGAACATACTTTTTTTCTAGATACAACATAAATTCGTGACGTTAGACTTTTCTTTAATTGTTTTCACTTGGATTTGCCGCATCAACAATGTGATTTGTATGATTATGATTTGACTTTTTTTCACAAAGTTCCACATGTTCAAAGTGAAAAAGCTTTACTATCATGGATTTAATTAATGTGGGGACACAAGCGATGTGCGAGTTTGGGCCCACAATGTTGGAGCATACGTCCTTAGGATAGCAAACATCTACCTTGGTTTTCAAAATAAATCAACGAATACAAGTACAATCAAGAGATATTATGAATATGAATGAACACGGTTCGAAAAATGATCAATCTCAACCCGTCTACCCCGACAAGCAAAAAATGGCGAGTGTCTAACATAAGTTTGCGCGACAAGCCGACTCTGTGCGGCTAGCCATGTCCACTCGAGCCATTATGTAAACACGACTAGCTAACTTGGTCGCGGCTCATCAAGTTCGCGGGAGTGATGGATTCCGTGCGACTAACCATGTGCAAAAACGCGCGAGTGATCAAGAACTCACTACTCAACCTCTGCAAAATTAGATATGAAACTCCGCAACCAATGAAACAAATGAAAACTCGCGACCATCTTCAAAAATGCGCAACAATGCAATTCCATGCGACTAGGGAAGCAAAATGCACTAGCCCCATAAAAGGAATTTTTAAAAAATAGGAAAAAATATATCGGTGATGTATAGATGAGGAATAACAAGGTATATGGGAATGAAAAGAAGAAATAGAAACTAAAAGGGGCAAAAGTTAGATAAAAAATGACGAGGGGTCAAAGAAAAAGGAATGAGGGTCAAACTGTAATTTAGTAAAGTTAAAATATCTATATATAGGGGTGGAATGGTCCAAAATGAAGTCATTTGCAACTTGAGTACCGAAAAGTCAGCATCCAAATTCACTGCGGAAATTTGGATGGTCCAAAACCCTACAATTCAATGCGGAAATTCAGCATCCAAATTCACTGCGGAAATTTAGCTTGCAAATTCAACGAGGAATTTTGGAGAGCAAATTCACCGTGAAAACCTAAACCCCAAATTCGCACGGAAAACCCCAAACAACAAATTCACCGCAGATTTTCGAGCATCAAATTCACAGCGGATTTTCGACTCTAAAATTCAGCGTGGAATTAGCCTAAACTACAAATTCACTGCGGATGTTTGGAATTTTGTAATTCAATGCGAAAACCTAAACCCCATTTTGCCGCGGATTTTGAGGAAAGAACAATTCACCGCGAAAACGTTAATTTAGGGTATTTTCATCGCTTACCGACGTCGGATCGTGAAAGAGGAAGGATACGTTGGGTCTACGGTAACCAAGTAGTTCATAATAAGATAATAAGAACGAAAACCGAGCATTAAGTTGTGTTACAAATGCAGGGAACAACGTAGAGATCATAACACATAAAAGCAATAGGTAAGCGGAGTTAACACAATGTAGTAAGGGAAGGTTTCGTGTAATGACCCTAAACCCTGTCTAGCCGAATTGAGAAAAACATTCTAGTAATTAATTGAAGTTTCCAAAACATAGTTCAAAACAAACAAAACATTGTCAAATTCAACAACGAGAATATAAAGAAGTTCCAAAAGACCGGACAATAACACCGAACAACTGACGACTTTCTACCAATGCGTCTCCTTACATCCCGCTCTCGTTAGCTACAAAGTCTATAAAAGAAACTCCATACTCTCTCCATTTCCTTTCATAACGATAAATTAACCCACAAAACAAAATGACTTGTAGATAAATCCCATTTTTCTTTCTCTTACATTTGATTTACTTTCTTTCGTATCCAACTTTTTTTTTTATTTTACATTTCATGTACTTTCCATCATATTTTCCTTTCGTTTCATTCTAATTACGTGGCCGAGTGTAACATGCTCGGCCAACCCAACCGATAGCTGTTGGTTGACTCGACGAGCTGTATGCCTCCCTTCTCCGGATGAGTTCTCAGGTGCTACCCCTTTTCTCATCTGGGTCTGTCCAGCCCTCTTCGTACGTATCTTCCATCTTTGGAACTTATCGTTCAATTCATCAGACATGCCCTTCCTTTGGTGAATCATGTGCTAAGCACGATGTCGGGTTCGATCTGACGGTCCATCCTCCCTCACCCTGAGTCTTATTTGCATTCATTCCGTTCATTCATATCTTTACTTTCTTCTTATTAACCCTCCTTTTTCCAATGTCGGAATCTTCCCTTACTACATTGTGTTAACTCTGTCTACCTTATAATTGCGATGCTCTGTATCTTCTTTTGTCCATCCTAAATTCAAAAATCATCTTATTAAACTCTCATGCATTAACATATATGTTTATTACGTTAGTTCATTACCCGTTATGCCACGTACGTCTATGAGACTCACTTTCTACTCGTTCTAGGATTGGTTCGAGGAAAATTTTCTCTTTTTACCCAGAATCCGCAATGAATTATGCCTATGCACGGAAATCCGCGATGAATTACCTTGTATTACATTTCCGCGATGAATTTACCTTACCCCTAAAATCCGTGATGAATTTGCCTTGCCCGTTACTATTCTGCGGTGAATTTCCTCTTTACAAATCCGCAATGAATTATGTCTTTGCTAGTTACTTTTCCGATGTGAATTTCCTCTTCACAAATACCCGATGAATTATGCCTTGGCTAGAATCCGCGATGAATTTTCCCGTTACTTTTCCACGGTGAATTTCCTCTTCACAAATCCGGGATGAATTATGCCTTGGCCAAAATCCACAGTGAATTGGCTCGTTACAAATCCGGGGTGAATTTCACCTGAGCCAAAATCCGCGTTGAATCTGCTCTTTCGCGGGTCTTTTTTGTGTCAATGTGCTAAATGACATTCCTTGGGCCATTTTAACATCTATTTATAGGTGTGGTAACTCTCATTAATTGCATTTTGACTCCTCTTTTATTATCTCTTATACTTTTCTCTCCTTTAGTGTTCATTTCTTATTTTTTCCATTCCACTATCCATTGTATCGTAACTTTCTCCGTTGACATTTATCATTGAATCCTTTTTTCGGGTCAGCATATCTTTCCATGCTTAATTTGAGTTTTGTCTCGAAACTCATGTGTGCCAATCTTCCATTAGCCCTGGTGCTCTTTGGGTTATCTCTCATTCTGTCTCCCTCGTGGAATCCCTTTCTCCGTGGTTCAACCATTGCACTTTCACCATGGGGATCAGTTTGTTTCTAAGTTTCCATTTTCCATCTCGAGGATCTTTATGTGTACATCGTCGTACATTAAATCCGGGGTCAGCTCTAATTTATGTTCCCTTAACTGTTTCTTAATTCCCTCTGTCAAGCTTTTCCTCAACTGAGAAACGTGGTATACGTTGTATATCCCTCCCAATTCTTCTTGGAGTTTCAATTGATAGGCCAGATTTCCAATTCTCCATTCTATTTCATATGGTCCGATGTATCGGGGGCGCAGTTTTTCCATTCGTGTTGTACACAGAACTCCCGTCATTGGCGATATTCTTATATAGGCACGATCCCCCACGTTTAGTTCTAGTGGTCTCCTTTTTGCCTCTACCCAACTCTTATATCGATCTTGCGCTATCTTCATATTCTTATGAATCATGGCTACCTTTTCTATAGTAACCTCCACTAGTTCCGTTTCCCGTGGCTTTTCTTTCCCCATTTCATCCCAGCACAGAGGGGTTCTACATTTTCGTCCATATAGGGGCTCGTACGGTGCCATGCCAATACTGCTCTAGAAACTATTATTGTACGCTAACTCCACCAATGGTAGGAATTGCTCCCAACTTCCCTTGTATTCTAGTACACATGCTTCGAGCATATTTTCCATTATCCGATTCGTCCTCTCGGTCTGCCATCCGTTTGTGCGTGGTAGGTTGTACTCATCATTAGTTTTGTTCTCAGTGATTTATGTAGGCTTTGCCAAAACATTGAAGTGAATCTTGGGTCCCCACCTGACACGATGTTCATTGGGACCCGTGTAGTCTAACTACGTTATCCACATATATTTTTGCTAGTTGGTCTACTCCATATGTTGTCTTTATGGCTAGAAAGTGTGATACTTTTGTCAGACGATTAACCACCACCCATATAGCGTCGTTTTTCCATGGAGTTTTGGGTAATCCTACCACAAGGTCCATGCCTATACAGTCCCACTTCCATTAGGAATTTCTAAAGGCTGTAACTCGCCCCCCGGGCGTTGATGTTCCGCATTGACTCGTTGACATGTATCGCATCTAGCTATAAAGTTTGCAATTTCATTACTCATCCCATTGTGCCACGAGTGTGTTTTTAGATCTCGGTACATCTTGGTACTTCTTAGGTGAACTGAGAATGCCGAACTATGTGCCTCTCACATTATTCTTTCCTTTAATTCTCATCTATTTGGTACCAATATACGCCACTTCATCCTAAGCAGTCCGTAGGTCCCTCGGCTTAGACTCTCATCCTTGGTATTTATCCCCTCCCTCTCGGTCGCGTGATTTTGGATGTCTATTCCCCGAGCTTCTAATACCTCCTCATGTATCCGGGTTTCACCGTAAGCGCCCCTAGCATTGCCGTGCTAGACTCCACTACCTCCAATTGTATGCCCTTCATTTCTTTTATTAATGCATTCACTAACACTCTCCGGTTCCTCTTACTTAGCGTGTCTGCCACCTGATTTGCCTTTCTCGGGTGGTATTTGATATCCAAGTCGTAGTCTTTGATTAGCTCTAACCATCTCCGATATCACAATTTAGCTCCTTCTGGGTGAATAAGTACTTTAAGCTCTTATGATTGGTGAATATCTGGCACCTAATGTAAGAACTTGAAGTTAAACGTATTTTAAATACAAGAAATTAAGCATTGAGAATGGATATAAACATGACAATGTCGCAACAATTTGTGTAAGACAAGTCAAGGAAAGACAAAACCTTATTTATGTCATGTAAGTTGTGTTATTTTGCTATTGGAGGTTGAGAGATGATTATATGTTACTACCACATGTGATAAACCTCTAAAACATCCTTCTTATCCACAAAACTCACTCATGAAATTGGATCTAAGGCAGAAAATCAGCAAGAAACCGTGGGAAAACGTAGCAGACATAGCAGCAGATTTTTGTTTCGTAATTTTGAGAAAATTGTGATCTAAGTTTGTTAGATGTTGATTATGGTTCTATGGATGGTTTTACAGCAGGTGTAGATCAGTTCTGAAGGTTATAAAAGAGACAAAGCAGTAAGAAATCGAAGGTGAGTGGAATGAGTGAGAGAAGCATGTAGGATTGGTTTCATATGCATTCATGTTACTGTTCTATGTTACGAATTTTGCTGTTAATTCTACCGATATTGTACGATTGTGATTTTTACATTATTCGAAACCTCATTATGTCTAGTGTCAGAGAGATTTTATGTTTTATGAAAAACGAAATCAGACCAATAAGTTATTTTACTTTTTACAGAATTAGTACAGTTTTATCCCTGTAGACAAGGTAGCATATTTCTGGTCTGTTTTCTCATGTTTAGCGAGCTCTTTTGAAAATTGTTTCTCTTATTAGATTTTAGAAAATTTAATTATCTTTCAAATGAGTATCTTTACATGATTTTTGGATGTCATTTGAGCTCTCAAAAGTGTATATATTTTTAGTGTCGACAGAATTCTGTGCAATTTTTTAAAAAGATTTCAGAATATGTATATGTGATATTATGTGAAAATTCGAGAGTTTTTAGACGCACAACTCTGACAACATGTCAGAAGCATGGTTTCAGTCACGTTATATTCTAGATCATCAGTTTCAGTTATGTGATCATATCAGTTTCAGATTATGTTAAAGAGTGAGGTATGATTGAAAGTCGGAAATGTTGATGGATTTGTAGCACTTTCTGTTCGTTTCTGATACTATGTGACTCATGACTTATGTATCTTGATTCTTGGTGATACTTAAGACAAGAATTAATGCAGAGGCCAGGACTGTCATGCAAATTGAACATGATAAGATCAACAGTCTACAGATTATGTGCTTATATTTATGCTTATGTTTATGTATTACGTTTGTGATATTGCCCGAGGTTATTTATGTAATTATGTTAACCTCGGGGCTCGTCCGACGTGGCTATGTGGTATTTTCGGTATTTTTGTATGTCTATCGCGAGGCGTTCTCGAGGGTATTCTCATGATTCAGGCATACTGTACCCCATATAAGGCTTCTGTAAGTGTTTTGAGATGTTTTGGGCTACTTCGGCCCTGGACGGGGCCAGGGGTATTTTCGTAATTTGCCACCCGGGAGCACATCGGCGGGGTGCAGTGATGATATGTGGCTGCGTATTCACTGTTTGGAGGCAAATAACTGATATACGAGATTTTTGGTATTTTCTCACCTCATTTCCGACTAAACTCTCGACCGGGATGTAGTCAAGAAGTTTAGTGGCGCTGTGACACTTATTCCGGATTAATTGTATATTTTCTAAGTAAGTTGGGCTAATTTGACTAAGATTGAGCTTTTGGACCTTAAGTTCACTTATTGGGCCGAGTTTTTCTATAAATACAAGACTCTAGGGCCCAGAAAAGGGTTCAGACTCTTGGCACGCTTCCCAAAGCTCCCGGTTTCGCCACTTTTTGCCCCACTCGCGACTTTTTGATCCAAAAGTCGCGAATCCCTCATCTTCAAGGCCACACTCGCGACTTTTTGCACCAAAAGTCGCGAGAGCATGTGTTCATTGTTGTATTTGCGAGATTTCGTCGCCTGGACCTCCGATTCGCGTGTTTTCGCCGCCCGGACACCTGGACTCGCGAGTTTTCGTCCCTTAGGCACCAAGACTCGCGAATTTTGGCACCATTCGCGAGTTTATGTCCAAAAGTCGCGAACATCACCTTAATTCGCAAGTTTTCGTCGCCTCGGGTGCGATGGAGTGGAAATGATTGTTTTTCGTACCGTTTTCATTCGGATTATCATTATCTCATGATTATACTTGTATCCTTTGATTATTATAGTGAAAACCAAGGTAGAGCTATACTCTCGCGAGAACGTAAGCTCAAGCATTGTGGGCCCAACCTCGTATATCGCTCGTGTCCTCACAAAAATTAAATTTCGAGTAATTAAAAATTGACTGATCATAAACAAACACTCAAAAATATTTTTAGACGATATCAGTTTGGCGCCGTCCGTGGGGACCCGAGACTTAATCCCATTGAGAGCTCTTTTCCTGAGCTTGGAGCTTGTTGTGTATTTTGAGGATACGGGATTCCTAACATGAGAGTGATATAGATGAAGAAAGTGTATCGGATTGCAACCTTTATGTAGTAGAAGACGAAAGGAATGATATTTTATCGAGGACTCAATCAGTGCCACAGAAAGAGTCCTTAGTAGCGGGAATCTAACCAATCTCCGGAGAGGGATTTCATCCGGGGGGTCTATTTTTGAGTGCATTGGAAAATTATCATATTGCATGAATGTGTGCCGAAGACATGTCAAAGGGATGCAAGGGTTCCAAAAAAAAAAAAAAGAAAAAAAAAAAGGAAAATTATCATATTGAATGAATATGTGCCGAAGACAAGTCCACATACTCCGGATTTTTGGCGCTACCAAAATTTTATGGGAGGATCCATTTTATGTATACAATCACACAGTGATATGATATTGTGATATTTTCCGGGTAGGATTTCGGTGGCATTTTACTATTCCATCTCTGTCAATTTATCTAAAATTTGGCATATTTTTAATAATTCAAAGGATTTCGCTCTGTGATATGGATATATTGGGGATCAACATGATTCTCGGTTATTATGAATGAGGGTTATATGGTGAACGTATCCGATACATTTACACATCTCCGCTCGCGAGGGAGGTTATTCTTCATAAGGTTGGCGTATATTGAGATACCTAAGGATATCCTCGACATCAAATCTCGAGATCCATGTTAATTTGATGGACTTCAATGATATGACCAAGTACTTTGCCTGATATTTGGAATGGCTTACTCTACAATAATTCAATTACTTGCCGATGTTTTCTACTATTTCATATTGGGATTCAGGTATGAGTTTTAATCAGAACGACGGAACGATTCCTCGGAGGTATTGTGTGGTTTTCTATCCAGTTTTGTGGTGGTTGTGTGTATTGCATGGAGCACTTGTGAAGCACGTTAACCTCAAATTGCGAATTAGCGGATGCGTAGTGGCATTAGGAGGATTTATCTGCGTGTTGCTTAATGGTATAAGTGTGCGTCAAGTCGTTGGTGAGAATAGTAGCCACGGAAAGTTGGAGGAACCAACTCAACATGAGTTAATTGACTGGGAAAAATAAGAGGTTATATGAGTATATGTGTATGGTCATGTGAAATATTTGTTGGTTCTCAAGGATATGTGACGTTCTCAATAGCAATTATATGACCACGATCCTACTTGCCATCCTAGTCCAGCCATTGGATCCGATGTGTGAATTTTTGAAGGAATATTTATACTATTTTTCGACATCATTAATGTAAGAAGTAAGGTTTGTAGTAAAATAAGAGGTTATGGACGACAAGAGAAGAGTTGATCGTTGCAATATCTGGAGGATCCACCGTAGAATATGGAAGAGCTTGGCCTAACAAGTACACTCGACATTGTTGCAATTCGTGTGATCGATCGAATGTATCGCTGCCGAAGTTCAGCACGCAAATCTTGTTGGTATTCAATTGCAAGTGTATTTATTCAGTTCTAGTATATTTCTCGCCATGGTTTAACACAAGAGAGAAGGATCCCGTATTATAAGAACCGACACCGGGGACTCATAAGTTTTATCATATTTTGTCCTTTTTCATCACAGTTTCGGACATGCTAATGTGGGTGTCGAAAATCGGTGTCCGATATAAATTGGTTTTGATGCACGATTAGTTTGATGAGATGGGTAGTATGGTGGAAGGAATGCCAGAGACTGAGGTCGAGGGAGTTGACTTGAATATTCAACCCGATAACACACAGCCACTCTCCCTAATAACTGTTTAACATGACCTGAAGAAAGACACCATGAGTATGGAGGAGCTTACTCAATATGTACTCAGTTTGTTCGGGATGATAGAACGTGTGAAAGACTGAAATTAATGATGTGGGTTTTTCTTGTTTTGAGTTATCAACGGGGTTTTCCGGTTATCCATTCGTGAAGAGTCTATATAGCTATCGTGCATATTCCATACGTCATATCGGTTACTTTGGTGGTTTAAGGTTCAAGACTCGGAGACTAAGGAAGTTCATGAAAACTTGTTGAACTGTTTATTGGTACATNCATTGGAGATATTGTAAAGTCGTTTTAAGGACGGCATGGATTTTCTTACCCGAGATAACACCACGAATATATAATTATCTATCAGGCTTGATCGAATTGTAAGCTTTTCCTATACACGGAATCAAGTAGAGGCAAATCTTAAATTCGAAGATAGAGAGTATCAATCTCAGACGGAAGTGTGACTCCTTTTATCAAAGGGAACTTGTGAGTGTAAGAAGAAAGTATGACGTTTCTTGTCCTTCTTATGAGAGTTAAGCTAGTGTCTTCCGAGGCGAATCTCGCCGCAAGAGAAACTCATTAAAAAAAAAGGGAATCTTTATTCTTAGACGTCTGCTAGACACACCTTGTTTTTATGCGACTTTTTATGCGATTGTATCTAAAAGAGACAGTAAGTCGTCATTTCGCCTTAATGTTGGGAACTCAATTCCAAATTCAAACGTTGCTCTTCATGTTTAAACATATGACCTTGCTTATTTCAACGGCCCTTACTAAGAAAGCACGCATTCTATATAGGCGAAAGCCTTTACGGTAGCCGATAATTGTAAATTAGTGGGAATGACAAAGGAATAAGTATCAACCTTCTGACAAAGGCTGCAGAGTGATTTTCTTCCAAGAAGATGTGGATATCTCATGCTGGAAAAAATATATGAGCTCGATGTTTTGTGGAAAAGATATATGAGCTCGGTGTTTTGTGGAAAAAAATATATGACGCTGGAAAAAATATACGATTGTAACAGGATTGAGTTATGGAGTTAAGGAGTCGAGCGAACCCTCAAAGTTATGAAAAGCGGAACTTTGACCAAGAAGAAAGCAAGAGCCCCAAGGCGAAACTAAAACCTCTTGATGACAGTTGAGAAATATTTTCTAAGTTCGATCGAGTAATACTAGCAAATCGAAACGATGCATCATAATTTCAGTCAATAACGAAGCGCACTAGTATGCAAAGTAAAAAGTGATACGTATAAGAGCATGCACTCCAAGTTGAAGAAGCGTGAAATTCTCAATTAATCTCGAAATCTGATTCCGTTAGTAATAACAAGATGACTTTGACCTTATTCATGGTATTGTTAAAAGTTTATGAACGAGTTCTGGATATCTAGACGAGCTGATATAATGTGGATTACGACTCAGAATCTGAATCTGAAAAAAAGAGGACTATTGATATTGCCCGAGGTTATTTATGTAATTATGTTAACCTCGGGGCTTGTCCGACGTGGCTATATGGTATTTTCGGTATTTTTATATGTCTATCGCGAGGCGGTCTCGAGGGTATTCTCGTGATTCAGGAATGATGGACCCCATATTAGCCTTCTGTAAGTGTTTTGAGATGTTTTGGGCTATTTCGGCCCCGGACGGGGACATGGGTATTTTTGTAATTTGCCACCCGTGAGCACATCGGCGGGGTGCAGTGATGATATGTGGCTGCGTACTCACTGTTTGGAGGCAAATAACTGATATACGAGATTTTACGGTATTTTCTCACCGCATTTCAGACTAAACTCTCGACCGGGATGTAGTCCAGAAGTTTAGTGGCGCTGTGACACTTATTCCGGATTAATTGGATATTTTCTAAGTAAGTTGGGTTAATTTGACTAAGATTGGGCTTTTGGACCTTAAGTTCACTTATTGGGCCGAGTTTTTCTATAAATACAAGACCCTAGGCCCAGAAAAGGGTTTAGACTCTTCGCACGTTTCCCAAAGCTCCCGGTTTTTCCACTTTTTGCCCCACTCGCGACTTTTTGATCCAAAAGTCGCGAATCCCTCATCTTCAAGGCGACACTAGCGACTTTTTGCTCCAAAAGTCGCGAGAGCATGTCTCCATTGTTGTATTTGCGAGATTTCGTCGCCTGGACCTCCGATTCGCGTGTTTTCGCCTCCCGGACACCTGGACTCGCGAGTTTTCGTCCCTTAGGCACCAAGACTCGCGAATTTTGGCACCATTCGCGAGTTTATGCCCAAAAGTCGCGAACATCACCTTAATTCGCAAGTTTTCGTCGCCTCGGGTGCGATGGAGTGGAATTGATCGTTTTTCGTACCGTTTTCATTCGGATTATCATTATCTCATGATTATACTTGTATCCTTCGATTATTATAGTGAAAACAAGGTAGAGCTATGCTCTCCCGAGGACGTAAGCTCACGCATTGTGGGCTCAACCTCGTATTTCGCTCGTGTCCTACCAAAATTAAATTTCGAGTAATTAAAAATTGACAGATCATAAACAAACACTCTAAAATATTTTTAGACGAGATCAGTTTGATTTTTATGTGACAATACTTGTTGCATTATTATATTGTTTATTTATTATCATCACTCTCAGGACGACTTAATGATAAATTGTTAAACATGTAGTGAAGATGATCAGTAGATTAGTCGTTGCCAAGATCGACTGAGGAGAAGAAGTAGTTTTCCTAGTTTTTGTAAGAACCTTGGTTCGGTTGTTGTATTTAAATTAGTGAATTCGTGTATGATTATGTAAATTAGCTTCTGATGTGTATGAAAGATTAATTAGTTTTGTCGACGAGTTTATGTAAAGGCTTGTGTTCTAATTTTTAGTGCACGACATCATACCTTAATATTATGAAAATTATGTGTAATTAAATTGGGATAGATGTAGTAGAGCATGACACCTAACCTCATGCAGATAGTGTCTCTATATCTTAAGTGCGAACACCACCGTGGCCAGGTCCAGATCGTGGGTAAGGTAATTCACTTCATGTATCTTTAATTGACATGAAGCGTATGATATGACTTTTCCCTCTTGCATCAAAAGGCATCCGAGTTCCAACTTCGAGGCATTACAATATACGACACAATCTTGTCCAATTGTTGGTAGCACTAAAACTGGAGCTAACATTAATCTCATCATGAGGCATACAGAACTTTTTCTCACTCGTTGCCCCAAATTTACTTGGCTTCCTTCTGGGTCAGTTTTGTCAATGATTTATCTATTTTGGCGAAGCCCTCTATAAATATCCTATAGTACTCTGCTAGTCCAAGGAAGCTTTTGACTTCACGAGCGTTCATTGGTCTTGGCCATTTTGTTACAAACTCAACTTTTGTTGGATCCACCATCAATTCATTTACCGATATTATGTGTCTTAGAAAACCTATGTTGTTCATCTAGAAAACCTTTGTTGGATCCACCATTAACTTCTCCTTTCTCATAATCTATAGCACTGTCTTCAAATGTTATTCGTGTTCTTCTTGATTTTGCAAATAAACCAGGATATCGTCGATGAAAACTACCACAAATTTATCTAAGAGCCCTCGATTCATCAGGTCCATGAATACTACTGGTAAGTCCGAAGGAAACCACTGTACATTAGTAATGGTCATACCTCGTCCGAATAACCGTTTTCGGGACATCTCTCTCTTTTACTCGTACTTGGGGGTATTATGACCTCAAATCCAACATTGAAAACACCTTTGTGCCTTGTAACTGATCAAATATGTGTCAATTCTTGGAAGTGGATATTTGTTCTTTATCGTGACTTTATTCAATTCCCTGTAGTCATAGCATAGTATCAATTCTCCTCCTTTCTTTTTAACAAATATTACCACGGCTCCCCATGGGGAGTTACTTGGCATGAGTATCAATTCTCCTCCAGAAGCTTTTCGGCCGTTTAAGTTCATGCATCTCTCGAGGTGCCATCCGGAATGGTGCTTTCGAAATCGGTTGGGTTACGGGGAGTAATTCTATTTCCATTTCAACTTCCCTCGATGGTGGTTGGTTGGGAAACACATCAGCATACTCACAAACGACTGGAACTGCCTCTAAGGGTATTCCATTTCTTCTGTTGTCACAAATGCATACAGTCCACTCCACTTATTCAATCCTTCCTCTCCAAACCCAATTGGTTTCCCAAACAAGTCCCTTCTTCCTTCCCGGGGTGTGCTAAAGGTGATCGTGTGTTCTCGACATTTTACCTGTGCGTCGTACTTGGACAACCTATCCATCCCTAATATTGCGTTGAACCCCATGCTTCTTAGTTCTATTAGGTCGGCTTCCGTCCTCGTGGAACCGACTTCTACTGTGAATCCCTTATAAACCGTAGTTGCCTCTAAGCATCGGGTCCTGGTGTCTTTACCGCGATCCTGGCATTAGTTCCCTTTTTCCCAAAACGTTCCGCTAACCCCTCCGACAAGAACGAATATGTCGCCCTGCAATCAAATAACACAAAAGCATAAAACCATCGATAAGTAGCGTACATGGAACGACGTCATCGGCTTCGGAATTCTACTCCTTGTTCACTGCAAACACATGAGCATTCCCTATGATCCTGTCTTTCGTCCTACTCTTGATTGCCCCCGTCTCCATTTTTCTTTTCTTGGGCCAATCCGGGGTGAAGTGTCCCTCCTAACTACACTTAAAGCAACGGTTGGTTCCATCCCGTCACTCCCCGAAGTGATTCCTCTCACATTTGGCATAGAGGGGCCGTCTTGGTGGACATTGTACTGATCTAAAACTTTTTGTGGTCGCTTTTCCCTTCTAGTCCACGTGACCCAACCGGTCACTTTGTCATTGTAAAGACCTTCATTCGCTCCTTGTCCATCCTTCGCATCCCTCCGTTCACCCGGACTGCATCAACTACAAGGCTCGAGAACTCTTCATCGTCCTGACTGTACAATGCCAGTCTTACCTTTTCATTTAGTACCTCGGTAAATCGATGCATCTTTTCTTATTCACTTCCCATCACCTCTAGCACATATCTTCCAAGTTCCACACACTCTTGCATGTATTCCATCACTGTACGACTCCCCTGTGTCAGTTTATCGAATTCGTCCAATTTGTCTTTCTTCAGCCCCTTAGGTACATAGTAGTACAAAACATCGTTCTTGAACTTTTCCTTCGGGATGGGTCAATCGTTTAGCATTGCTGCCGACACGATCTCCTACAATCGTACGGTGCTCCCGTAGAACCATAACAGGGCCAGTTCCTCCCTCAACTCTTCGGTTGCTTCCATTAGTTCGAACTTTCCTCACTGGGAAGTGTAGGGGCTAGGGAAAAAGTAAAGCTGTGACGACTAGGTGGGTGACATTAGGGTCAACATAGTACAAAGCGGACAATATAGTGCAAGAGGGAAGACATGACGTTACATTCCGACATTGGAAACGGGAAGGTGTAATAAGAAGGAAAGTAAAAGACACGAATGAACGAGATGAATGTAATAAGACTTTGAATGTAGGAGGATGGACCGTCCGACCGAACACGGCATCGTGCGTAGCACACAATTCGCCAATGGAAGGGCATGCATGATGAAACGACCCGCCTTTCCGCTTGCACAATATTGTCCGTTTTGTACTAGGCTGACCCTAATGACACCTACCTAGTCCTCACGGCATTACTTTTTCCCTAGCCCCCACACTTCCCTGTGGGTCACCCATCCCTGAATTGCTCCAGAGTGAGCACGCTTAACTTTCCAGTTCTAACGTTCTCTTGCCACTATGCTAGGGAAAATGCCTCGTGCAATGGAAGACGAATCATTATACTTAACATAAGATCGTTCCCGTATATAGCCGATGTAGATATTAGCCTAAGGTGCCCTCTCTCTCGCACCCCCGAGGGGTCGTTACTAAAACTCTGTCATGCCCCATCTAATATAAATATAATATAAGACGAGACACGATGCCGTACTCTATAAAATAGAGCACAAGGCCATACATGTTCTTGTTATCTATCCTAATGCATTTGTAACATTAAAAATAAACCATACTAAATAAATCTTACACTTAAAACACTTCTATATACATAACAAAAAACATTCATACATGTACATATATCTTTAAACATGAACATTAAAAACTTCAAACCACTTCCTAAACTTCAAAATATCAAAGTTTACTATTTACAACATAACAGCGGAAGACTATGACATAACAAACACGAAAACAAAACTACCCGCAACCCTTTACTTCTTCAAGTATGTGGCAAACAGTTCAACATATTTAAATCTCTTGATCGTCTTTACCTGGGTAGGGATTAGTGGTCATGAGACTGTACAAAGATAAAATACAGAAATACCAAGCATATATCAACAAAACAATCAAAGCGTCACATAATAAATGTAAACACGTATAGACTGCACTTTTCATTATCTTTCATTGCCGGCATGGCTAGCCCGGTAACCCGTTTTAACCCTTGGCTTAGGCATCACCAAGAATCAAGAAAACATAAGAAGCAATACTCGCATATTGATCATAAGGAGCCATCCCTCTTCACAACCTTTTGTTTTCACTCTTGAATTTACGTTTTCTAAGCTCAAAATCAGCCTAGGAATGAAGTTTCTCCTCTGTCTTCGTACTCTCGTGTGTTATTTTGTCTATCTTTATCCATCTTAACAATAATATATATATCTTTTATAATATAGATGATGTTTATCCTTTGTGTATAAAACAATGACTTGGTATCTTTTGTTAGCATTTACCATAATGAAAAAATGATTAAGTGTTAAGCTAAGATAATTAATAATCCCCATGATATAATTTTTAAATCGTTATCTACTTCCCTATCGTCACGTAATTCCTACAGTCATTAATACCCGATCATAATAAAATACCAATCAAAACTTATCAATCTAAACTAACACAAATTATAAATTAATAACTATCATATTTACCTTATTATAGATATGTGGTGATTCTTGACCTTACACATGATGAAGGGAACTATAAATTAAGGAATGAAAGATACGTATGAAAAAGGTAGAACTTATCCGAGTGATAAAAGGGGTAGCACCTAAGTACTCACTCGGTGAAGGGAAACATACGGCCACAGTAAGTTTAAATGAAAAGAAGAAGGAAGATAAGAGGAAGAGTTAAAAATAGAAAGGAAATATCCACATGAATAAAAGAAACGGTTTACGCGTGTGTTTATATTTTGTCTTAAAGAAATGAAATAGTAAGTAGAGTGTGTGAAGTTTCCTTTAAATGATTTTGTACGTCAAGAGGATAAGGTATGAGGAGGGAATGGGAAGTAGGTCGTCGGTTGTTCGGTATTAGAGTTCGGTCTTTTGGACCACTTTTAAATTATGTCGTTAAACTTTGATGCATGTCGAACTATGTTTTAATATAAGTTTTGTACTTTATGTTTTATTTAATACTGTTCTACCAATTCAGCTAAACCCGTTTTAGGGTCGTTGCAAATGGTATTAGAGCCCAACACCACCACTAATCTTGTGGTGGTGCGGTTTTATGTAGAGAGGTCTAAGATTTCATAGGAAGGCAACCGACAATAGGAAGGGATTGGTGTATGGTATATCATATAGTACGAGTAAGTATCGACATAATGAAACCTTACTGTAGGGATGGCTCCAAGAAGAAGAGTGAACAAAAATTGAGAAGAGGATGGCAATCCATCAGAACAAGCACCGGCGACCGAAACCTCGGATGCGCACTAATCACACACATCACGTTTAGCCAAGAGAGTCTCAAGGATTTGATCCATTCAATGGCCAGTTCCCTCATTAGTGCAATGAGGCAGGGCCAAGCAGATAGAGGGAATTATGGGCAGATTATACAAGCACCAAGGCACGAAAAATGTATAATGTACTACAATGAAGCGTTAAAGATGGCATGTAGATTATACAAGCACCAAGGCATGATAAGATGGGGGATGCTAAAGCGTGGATTATCCACCTAGAAGAGAAGTTCGAACTGGTTGAAGCCAAGAAGAACTAAGGGCAGGATTGGCTCCACTATTTTTTAAACCGGGAAGAGTATAGCAATGCATCAGAACAAGCGTCGGCGACCGAAAGCTTCACTGCGGAATCATCGACGCCTCTCATGGTTTGCCAAGACAGTCTCAGGGATCTGTTCCAAACCATGGCTAGTTCCCTCGTTAGTGCAGTGAGGCAGGGCCATGCAGAGAGGGGAAATTCTGTTTAGATAGAACAAGAACCAACGAATGAAAGAAGTAGAATGTGCTACAATGGGGCGTTAAAGAAGGCAGGAATGAATAGTTTCGCAGGGGATAAGATGTGGAATGCAGAAACATGGAACATCCGCTTGGAAGAAAAGTTCGAACTTATTGAAGCCCAAAAGAACTAATGGCTGGATTGGCTCTACAATGGTTCGACGGTAGGACTGCATGATGGTGGGGGAGCTTGTCGGCCTCACTACTGAAGGATGGACCCCTCTATTGGAAAAATTTTAAGAATGCGTTCGTGAATTATTACATACCAAAAGGACTCAAGAAGGACAAGAGGGCTGAATTCGATAAATTAAATCAAGGGAATCGCCCGGTGATGGAGTATATGCAGGAGTTCATGGAACTGGGCAGGTATGGGCCAAATGCATGAGGAACCAGTTCAAAGAATGTCGGGAAGGGACTAACATTTGCTCTAAGTGCGGCCAGTAAGGGCACCTTCGCTCGAGAATGCACATAGAATAGGAAGATAAAAACTTGGGCCAACGAGAGCATGACGAGGGAAAGGATAATTGGAAACACGCGAGTGTTCGTGGTAAACAAGGAGCAGGCCTCTGAGGCCGAGGACGTCGTGGTAGGTACGCTAATTATTAATGGCTTTACAGTATTTCTGTTATTTTATTGCGGGACAACACATTCGTTCGTGTCGAAAAAGTTAGCAAAAGGATATGCTCTAAAGAGAAGTGACACTAAGATCAATGAAAAAGCACCTTGATCCAAATCCTTGGAGGCAAATAGAATCTGTAAGGGATGTACTGTGGAGGTGGATACAGTACGAACGGAGACAGATTTGATTGAATTAGGAGATATGGGGTTCGTTGCTATATTAGAGATGGATTTGTTGTCTAAATACGATGCGTAAGTGTTCACGGTAAACAAGAAGGGAAAAGAAAAGTCGTTGGGAACCGATTGGGGAAGGGGAGGAGGAGAATGATGACCAGTCGAGTTTGTTAGCGTTCGTCACCACTGAGGATGGGGGAACGCGAATGGAGGCAATCCGTGTGATTTGCGAATATAGTATGTATTCCTAGTGGAACTACCAGGTCAACCACCCCATAGAGAGGTGGAGATGGAGATAGAGTTACTTCTCGGAACAAAACCAATCTCAAAAAGCCCTATAACGAATGGCACCAAGAGAGATATAAGAACTGAGGAAACAGATCGAATCGCTACTAAAGAAGGGTTTTCTTAGGCCGAGCAACTCCTCTTGGTGGCACCGGTGTTATTTGTTTGGAAGAAAAGCGGTGCGTTAAGACTATGCTTTGACTTATGAGAATTTAATAAGGTCACGATAAAGAACCGGTACTCGCTACCGAGAATCGACGACCTATTTTATCAACTGCAAGATGCAGAGGTGTTGTCAAAGTGGACTTGAGGTCGAGGTACCATAAGGTCCGAGTAAAGAGGGGGACATCCCAAAAATAGCCATTCTAACGAGATACGACAACTACGAATGCACAGTTGTACTATTCTAGCTCAACAGTTGTACCATTTGAACTGATCAACTCCCCAGCAATCGTAATGGATTGGATGAATCAGGTGTTCCGACAATACCTAGATAAGTTTGCACTGGTATTCATCGATGATATCCTAGTTTACTCACATACTAGAGAATAGTGTTATAGCCTTAAGACTAGAAATTTTACACTAAATTTAGCAAGTGTGAATTTTGCATTGACATTATAGCTTTTCTCGGACACGTGATATCAGCAAGAGAGGTGACAGTGGATCCAATGAAGGTTGAAGCAGTGATTAAGTGGCCAAGGCAAACAAACGCTCGAGAAGTCAGAAGTTTATTTGGATTACAAGGTATTATCGGAAATTTATCTAGGGTTTTCAAGGATAAGAAAGCCGTTGACAAACCTGATCCGGAAAGATATAAAGTATACGTGGGATAAGTTGTGTGAAAAATGGCTCAAAACGAAGTTGATGTCGGCACCAATCTTAGTGCTACCACACCGGGACATGACTTCACAGTATACAACGACGCCTCAAAGGAAGAACTCTGATGCGTGCTAATGCAAGTTGAAAGTACATGAACTGAACTATCCATCCCATGATTTGGAACTTCCAGCGGTGGTATTCTCGCTCAACATATTTAGGCATTATTTGTAAGGCGTAAATTGCGAAATATTCACCGACCACAAGAGTTTGAAGTACCTATTCACCCAGAAGGAGCTGAACATGAGACAACAGAGATGGTTGAAATTAATAAAAGACTATGACCTTAATATTCAGTACCACCCGAGAAAGCGAACTAAGTGGCTGACGCATTAAGCTGGAAAGCTCATAGTGTGATGGCAAACAAACTAATAAGTGAAATGGATATTCGAGAAGTTAAAATGCCTACAAATTGAAGTGGAATTACTCTAAATCAAGTCATTTGCCACTTGGGTACGGAAAAGTAACGGAAAGCCCTAAACATGAATTCACTACGGAAATTCACCACGGATTTTAAGGCTTTAAATGCATGGCGGAAATTGAGAGCAAATTCATCATGAAAACCCTAAACCACAAATTCCCCGTTGAAATTACTAAACAACAAATTCACCGTGGATTTTTAAACTTTCAATTCACATCCGATTTTCAACGATTTCACCCTAACCCACAAGTTCAGCGCAGATTTTTGGAGTGTGTAATTCGCCGCGAAAACCTAAACCCCAAATACCATTTTGCGTTTGATTTGGAAGAAAGAAACAATTCATCAGGAAAATTGAGATTTAGGGTATTCTCGATGCGTATAGACGTTGGATCGTGAATGAGGAAAGATACATAGCGTCTACGGTAACCAAATAGTTCAAAATATAATAATAACATTGAAAATCGGGTACTAAGATGTATTACGAACGCAGGGAAGCAACGAAAGTATAATCACATGTGAAAGCAATAGTTAAGTTGATTTAACACAACGTAGTAAGAGAAGGTTACGACGTAGGAAATGGAAGGTATAATAAGAAGAAAAGTAAAAGATATGAATGAATGAGATGAATTCTAATATGACTCGAGATAAGGAAGGATGGACCGTCCAACCTAACCCGGTATCATGCCTATTACACGATTCGCCAAAGGAAAGCATGCTTGATGAAAGGAACGGTAAGTTCCAAGGTGGAAAGATAAGTGCGAAAAGGGATGAACGAATCAAAGTGAGAAAAGGGGTAGCACCTGAGTACTCACTTGGGAAATGGAAGCATTTGGCCCTCCGAGTCAACTAACAGCTAACGGTTGGCTTGGGCGAGAATGCACCTATCATGTTACACAGAAATAAAAAGGATTAAATAAAACTAAGATAAGAATGAAATATAAAAATAAAACAGATATGTATATGAATAAAAGAATCAGTTTACGCGTGTGTGTATAATATGTCTTTATGGGATGGAATGGTAAATAGAGTGTGCGAAGTTTCCTTAAATAGATTGTGACGCTTTACTAATTTTGTTGGTAATGAGGACAAGATGTGAGGAGGGAATCGGGAGAAGGTCATCGGTTGTCCGGTGCTAACGTCTGTTCCTTGAACACTTTCAAATTTCTTTCTTTGAACTTTCACTCTTTGCAGACTATGTTTTGATTTAAGTTTAGAAATTTAGGTAAGAGTCACATAATAACATTGCTTGCACATAGGTGATTAATATCGACCCGCAATCCTCGTGGAAACAGAGAGGAAATTTTTAGCGACCTTAGACAATGAATATTGGCCTCGGAACAGAAATCTGTTGCCAAACCTCACGTTCGGAATCTCCCTGTGGACAATCTAGTCGAAGCAGGCGCTAAGGACAACTGCCCTGGAAACCAGAGTTCTGATGTTGAATAAATTTGGGTCGATAGCTACAAAACGATTTTCCTTTATCGACAGAAGATTTTGACCATGCACGTCTTGAAGAGATTGTAGCAAAACTTGACGCCTTTAAAATGCGTCGACTAGGGCTAGATGTAGACCGTCAACCAGCTTTCTCCATGAGGCAATGGATCAACCCATCAGGTAAGATATGCAAAAGATTTTCTATTAGATATGGAGGATGCCTATCATAATCCCAGTGCATTCAACGAGGTTTTTACGCTGATTCGGATGTGTTTGAATCCAATTTCTGAATGCATCATGAGCGTTGTTCCCGAACGTTCTTTCTGAGTGCCTTACGAAATCCTGGATGCATCATGAGCGAATTCACCGTGGAGTTCTTGGAGCTCAATAATTCATCACAGATTTCTAAGAACTCAATTCACCGCGTATCATAGACAACACAATTTCATCGTGAATTTCCTCTCACGCACAAATTCATCGCGGAACTTCTAATTCGTTGCTGATTTTATCCTTTAGAGTGTAAATCGCCGTGGATTTGCCTTATTGACGCAATAATGTGAAAGGAGAACTGAGTCAGAGAGGACCCACACGGAAGAACTAAGGTTGACCAGTTGTGACGGTAACAGAAAACTCTAGAATAAAAATGTAATATTAGCACTATATTATGAAACATAGCATTAATGCACGCCTTAAATGTAGGAGGATAACTACAAGGTAAGGCATGCCCGAGGATAAGGTAACGTTACATGAGGGCCTAACCGACCAATAACGGGGAAACAATGATGGTTCGTCGAGATCTGACCTTGGAAAGAGAAGTAGGTTGGGGGATACGTGTTCCTGAATGTTCAGCGTAAACATTACTCCCTAATAATTTTAGATTTACTATGTGAGACCTACTGGTAATCGGTTGAATTAATTAAAAGCACTAAGAATTATACGTTGGAATACCGAGAACCGGGAGAAAAGTCAAGTGTAGAACACATGCAATAGAAGTGCTTGTCGGGGGTGCTGCTATCTGTGTCGGACCTAATCCCCTTTAACTCTGCGCACTCTCCCTCATTTTATAGAGGAGATGATAGATTATAAAACTACTAAATCTTATTGTAATGTTATTATTTCTCATCAACCACCCTCGTGCCGATTAATATGACTTTTAACAATAAAAAAGTCGAGCGGTGCCATCTGATATTTGTGGCGCAACCATTGTTAACATTTTCACAAACCATGTCGATCACTAAACACACCATCCATTGTTGATTAGATGTCAAAGATGTCTATTGGTACAAACAAAAGGTTGATCCCGACACCGTTACGAGTGCCTATCATTGACGATCGGTACGTAGACATGCCGATTGGTATCTTGTAATTACTTTACATATCCAACCCATTCTGGTTTGACCCGTCACCATAAATTCATGTATTAACATTATCCCATAACCTTCAGGTGCTCGTTGTCGTCGAAAGATATTGACTTCGTCATGATTTATGCGTGTTCATATCTCTATCGACACACGTCTTTGGATCTTTTATACTTGATCTACATGCGTCGCTTCAAATTCTCGCTCTGCTAAATGATGTCAAATCGCCCCTTGGGTAGTCGTGCGGAATATAGAGAGCGCGATCTTAACTGTCCATGTGGTATCATCTGCTGCGTTGGGTGAGAACAAAACCATAATCACATCGTCACTTTCATTTGCGCTTCCAAAATCTGCGATTTCTCTGCAATTAGGCGATTTCCGATATCCACTCCAGTGATTGCTTTTTTACTTGCCCAACTCTTCTAGGATCATCTAAAGCTTGCTTCTTATTCTTTTCATGTTTGTGCACAATCTTTATCTTCATTTTATTCCCTTTTCATGCTTTATGCACACTTTTACCATTTTTCCTGTGAGTTTGTGCATTTCTTACCAGTTTTCCGATGATTTTATACGTTTTTCGACGAAAATTTGAATTTTGATGATCAATTTTACTAGTAGATGGGCCCAGTTCTGAATTTTGATACCGTACGTGAGAAATACTTCATTCTAGAGGAGTACCTACTGAAATCAGGGGAGGCTTGAACTGAGCCCTGGCCTGCTGTTGGTTGATCGTCATCTGGCAATGCTGTACCAGTGACGATCACTGCCTTGAGGGGTGGGCTCAGATTCTAGAGATGTGCGTGTATCGGCTAACTGATTTGATCATCATTTTTTTGATCCGATCGATGGATACGTATCGGATTCGCAACCTCCTCAAAGCTCAACTAGATGTCGAACGGAAACCGAAACCGATTCGCAATAGTTGATCCGTTTGTGTATCGCTTTACGTATAGATTTGTGGATACCCTAATATTTATTTTTAATTATAATTGATTATAAAAAATTACCATTAATCACCCAAAAAGATTACTTATTTGATAAATATTTAAATTATAAAACAACCAAAAAAACTATATTCAAATCTTTCAAACATTCATAAAACCAAACTTGAATTTAATACAAGAATTGAATTAAAGCAAATGAATGTAAACAATAAATTATATTTTTCTTCGAAATGCATGAATCTGCAAAAAATAAACATATTTCACATAGATATTTGTAATCACAACTTATAAAATAAAATCAATATTAAATACATTTTAAATTATGGTATAAAATATCCGAAGAATTATATTACTTACTATAAACATGAATTTCAAAAATCAATCTCCGAAATTGATTACTTGATATTCTTTCATATCGGTTATTTTTTAAAAATAAGAATACAATATAAAAATAATAATATTAATGAAAAAAACAAATATTTATAATAAGAAAAAAAAATATTACCATATATAACGTTATAACTTTACAGAATTAGAAAAAAAAATATAAATAATATAAAGATCTGATCGAATTGATATGAATTTTGAAAAACCGTATCCGACCCGAAACCGCATCTGATCCGATCCGATGAAGTATTTGCGGTTCGGATAACCGAAAAATCAGTTCGGTTACCTTGGTTTTTAGAATCACCATATTTTTATGCACACCCCTATCCGATTCCCACTCCATCCCTTCATCACTGAACTACTGTGGGCTCTGTCGATGCCCGTATTTGTGCGGATGCGAAGACGCTATTTGGTGATCATCGCCTATATCCACTACTGCGATGCTGCCAAGATCGCCCACAACGTCACTAATTTCATGTCGATCTACAAAGTCATGTGGCGGACGGGCACTCAGCTTCTCTCCCAACGCAAGCTCTGGTACTTCTTCTCCAGAACAAAGACCATGATCTTATCGATCGACGAAATTCGTAACGCGATTGGTATAATTCTTTTCTCTTTGTCGAAATTCAATTTAACAACCTTAAATTCCCTCTTCAAGAATTACCGACAATTGGAAAGCTGATGATCGATAGTGAAGAGAGAGTAATCTCCGCCGATAACCTTAAAAACCTAATGGCGATAATGTCCCCCTTTCTACAAAAAGACGATCGTCTTAACTGGAAAGTGATGTCTGTAGAGGATAGTCTTATCCTTCTGCACGTATCGGGTCAACCTTGGGTTCAAACTCCATCACCATCTATAGAACATAAGTACTAACATTGTTTCCTTGTTTAAACTTCTTCCTCCAAACAATCTTCTGGAAAGCTGAACAGAAAATAGAAGACGCTCATCGAGAAAATATCGAAGAAGATGTAAAAAAGGCAAAAAAGCGAACGTAATATCACTCAATCTGCAGATACTTCCCCTTCAAATTATTTTACTTATCTTTTTCTTGATTGCAGGTCTCTTTGTCTAAAAAGAGATCACCATCTCCATCGTCACTCTCTACCTAACTCGGCTGGCGATGCATCGATCGCCCTTTGCGAGGTACATCAAGTAATTCAACTAAGTGTATCATAATTTACTAATCTAACGTTCCTTGAAGGCGACCGCCCTTCCGCATAAGAAACTTTCAGCTGAAAGAAATATGTTCGCACGGCTAGAGGGGGAGCTAGCCTAAGCAAGATATCAAACACAAGAACTCCCCCACATTCAGGATGAAAATAAGACACTGAATAATATAGTGGATGTAATCGCAAAAGAGTTATCCCATTCGTCATAAGAAATTCAAGCAGAAACAACGAGGAGAGTAGAAGATGAATGCCATCACGACCTCCTTAAAGCTCAACTAGATGTCGAACTGAAAACGTCAAACTTGTCGAACGTGCTCTTAGATACGTTGAAGAATAATTCCTTCACGCTCTTGTCCAAATACTGTAACGACCCTAATTTGGGCCTAGCTGATATGGTAAAAACGTACTAAATAAAACGAAACGTTCGAGCGTAAACTAAAACATAATTCAAAAGCATTAATGTCTAGCGACAAAATTTAGAGTACTCTCAAAAGATTGGACTCTATCACCGGACAACCGACGACCTCCTTCCCATGCCCTTCTCATACCTCGTCCGCGTCACCTACAAAATCTGTATAGCGGTCACAATTTATTAAAGGAAACTTC
>RWGZ01001437.1:0-89401 GCA_009725065.1 Utricularia reniformis
CAAATAATAATGAATTATTAAAAAACTAGAAAATATGTGTTTTCATGTTCATTCATTTTCTTATATAATAAATTCAAAAATATGTCGGTTCATTTCAATTTACAAGTTCAAATTTTATGTTTAGACTTAGTGATTGTTAAATTTATGTCATATTTGTTAGAAAAGAAAGAATAATTTTATTTAGAAGAGTTTGAAATTAATTCACCATATTGGATAGTAATTTGGACTAGAGTGGGATTAATGTGTTTATATAATAAGCTTGTCAACCTGCAATCTACAAAAGAGCAACTGTGCAACGCTCCCACTTCCTTAGCCATGGATAAACAACTAGTTTCTGTGCTGATTATCTTCGTCTTACCTCTAATAATCTTGATTTTACGATGGAGATCCCGACGAAGGCTTTACCCTCCGGGGCCGAGAGGTTTTCCGGTGATCGGAAACATGAACATGATGAACGAGCTTACACACAGAGGACTTGCAAAGCTCGCCGGAAAATACGGTGGTGTAGTACACTTCCGGATCGGATTCCTCCACATGGTTTCCATATCCAGTCCTGAAGCTGCACGTCAAGTTCTTCAACAACACGACAATATTTTCTCAAACAGACCAGCGAATGTCGCCATACGTTACTTAACTTACGACAGAGCTGACATGGCGTTTGCTCACTACGGCCCTTTCTGGCGACAGATGCGTAAGCTTTGTGTGATGAAGCTTTTCAGTAGGAAGAGAGCTGAGTCGTGGGATTCAGTAAGGGATGAAGTTGACTCAATGATCGGAATAGTAACGTCTAGATCCGGCACCTCCGTCAATATCGGCGAGCTTGTTTTCTGTCTTACTCGAAATATCATTTACAGGGCGGCGTTTGGGTCCATCTCCGATGTGGGTCAGGATGATTTCATTAAGATTCTACAAGAGTTTTCAAAGCTTTTTGGCGCATTTAATCTCGCTGATTTCTTCCCATTTGTGGGGTGGATTGATCCTCAAGGACTCAACGACAGACTTGTTAAAGCTAGAAATTCTCTTGATGGATTCATTGACAGTATCATTGATGATCATATACAGAAAAAGAAGCCGGAAAATGTCTCCGGCGAAACCGATATGGTCGATGAGTTACTCGCTTTTTATAGTGAAGATGGTCAAGTTTCAGAGGATTTGCAGAATTCCCTGAAGCTCACCAAGAAGAACATCAAAGCCATTATTATGGTACTTTTTAAAAATATATTTTCCCATCTATAATTACCTAATTAATACAATAAAAAATCATAATCATTAAATTTGTTGTTGGTACTTGGTAGGATGTAATGTTTGGAGGTACAGAGACAGTCGCATCAGCAATTGAATGGGCCATGGCGGAATTAATGAAAAGCCCAGAGGATATGAAGAAGGTCCAAGACGAGATGGGCCAAGTAGTGGGCCTTGACCGGAAAGTTGAAGAGTCCGATTTTGAAAAATTAACATACCTCCGGGCGGTTCTAAAGGAGGTTCTCCGCCTCCATCCGCCGATTCCTCTCCTCCTCCATGAGACCGCCGAAGCAGCAATAATCTCCGGCTACTACATTCCGAAGAAATCTAGAGTGATGATTAACGCTTGGGCTATTGGAAGGGATCAAACGGCGTGGGAAAATCCTGAAGAATTCAGACCGTCAAGGTTCTTGAACGACGGGGCTCCGGATTTTAAAGGAAGTAATTTCGAGTTTATTCCGTTTGGATCAGGACGCAGATCATGTCCTGGAATGCAATTAGGGCTATACGCTCTTGAAATGACGGTGGCGCATCTTGTTCATTGTTTTACGTGGGAATTGACGGATGGGATGAAACCTAATGAGCTAGACATGAATGATATGTATGGGCTCACTGCGCCCAAAGCGGAGAGGCTTATCGCCGTACCGACTCCACGGCTCCTTTGCCCGCTCTACTGATCAATCGCCCGCCAAAAGGATCGTCTTTATTGAAACTGTAATGATTTGAATTTTAAATTTGTTTAAATTTGTAATTTCAATAAAAAAGAATTCAACGCCCACCGTGGGGCTCGAACCCACGACCACAAGGTTAAGAGCCTTGCGCTCTACCAACTGAGCTAGACGGGCAGATGTTGTCTGTTGTATGAAAATGTTATTTGAGGTTTAATGTTAAAATCAGATGGCAACGGGCAATCAGAAAATGCTACGTTTCAACTTTCAACTCATCCTTATCACATAATAATTAAATAATTGCTAAGCATCCAGCATATTTGTTTTTCAAGTCAAATATTCTTATATTAGCTGTTAACTTTGGGCCTTTATTGGATGAGGATGGGCCGCCATTTTAATTCGATTTTTCTAGCAGTAAATGGACTACACCAATTCCATATCGGGTCTTACGAATGGGTAACGGATGACTGATACACGCAGTTAACAGGAAGTCGCGGCGTGGATGTGCTACTTCTTCTGCTTCTCGCTGATTCTTGCTGTTTATCAAGGGTATTTTTTAATTGAACTGCGGGTTATTCTCAAAATCTTACCTTACTTCTTTGCTCTTTTCCATTTCGTATTCTTCATTGAATTTTTACTGATTTGAGTCTACTCAACATTTAAGAGCAGAAAATCTTATTGATTGCCACAATGTAATTATTTATTAGGCCATTGTTGCTGTGAGTGACTGGAGTTGTGTTCTCATTAATAAACTGCAGCCTTTCGTTGTTCCAATTATTTCGAAAATGGCTTCATGCGGGTTAGCCTGTAACCCCTTCAAATGTGTCTCTGGTTTACCTGCTGGAGGACCCGAATCTCGTAAGAGCAATTGTGCTTATTTTCCTCAATTTACTTGCTTCAAACGGTAATAATCTCTTGACTCACATTTATTTGGTTTTATATGCATATTCTCATACTGCTGAGCTGATCCTGTAGAAATAATTTGAACTCAACAAATTGGAGATGTAAACAAAGAATCCCTTTTATCGTTTATTCTACAGGAGCAACTTTTGGAAATACCAGTAATGGCTCAACTGGTAATCCTTTGATTTATTTGATGATTTTATAATGTATCAACTGGTAATCCCTTTGGTTTTGTCACCTTGGATTGGACTTCATTGTTTCCTAGTTATCTGCAGATGTTTTTCCTCGGATCAATGTGCGGGATCCTTACAAACGACTTGGAATCAGCCGGGAAGCTTCTGAAGATGAAATCCAGTCAGCAAGGAACTTTCTGATACAAACATATGGACAGCACAAGCCAAGTGTTGATGCAATTGAATCTGCACATGATAAAATTATAATGCAGAAGTTCTATGAAAGAAAGAACCCAAAGATTAATATCAAGAAAAAGATGAGAGAAGTAAGGCAGTCTCATTATGTGCAGGCTGTGATCAGCAGATTCAGAGTACCTGCTATTAATTTCATCATAAAAACTTCAATAGTATTCACAATTCTTGGAGTTCTTACGCTGCTTTATCCAACTGAAGAAGGGCCTACATTACAAGTTGCTGCTTCCTTGTTAGTTACTATATACTTTTTTCATGAGAAGCTCAAGAGCAAATTGCGATCTTTTCTCTATGGGTACGCCATTCTTATTAACTCAACTTACTGCATTCATTATATCTTCACTTTTGCTTGCTCTTTTTACAGGGCTGGGAGTTTCATTTTCTCATGGCTTATGGGCACCTTTTTGATGGTTTCTGTGGTGCCACCATTACTCAAAGGGCCGAGAAGTTTGGAAATCACTACTTCTTTGATAAGCTACATCATTCTCTGGGCTTCTTCTACTTACCTGCGATGATTATTTCTTCACGCATATCTCATTTTTGTAGTGGAAACAGATATTTTCTTCAAATGTTGTATTTTCTTGCTATCACAATTTTAATTGCATTCTCACCTCAAAGCTTTCTGGCTGGACGAGATTGCCTAATGCTGTGAAGTTGAGTAGCTTTTACCAGAAACTTAAATGTTGGTATCATAATGTGGACCGGACCGGACCACAAACTGCATTTCTGTTAGAAATTATACTGATTTATTACAAGATAATAAAAACTTGTTTACCAGATTTTTCTTGTTGTTGATAACAGGCTTAGGAAGTGTTCCAAGCCACTAGTAAAAGATGATTGGCTGACTTATTCTGGCCTCAAAAGAGTCATCTCCCTTAAACAGTATAAGTTCACCTGCTTGTGTAACTTTAAAAAATGTTTTGAACCGAGAGCCAGTCTCTTATCATAGTAGATAAGAAAAAATGGCTTCAGCTTCTTACCTCAAGTCATCTCCATTACTTGAGAAGTCTGAGTATTTCAAGGGGCAATCCCTTCTCCGGCACCCACAAATGGCTGCCGTCCGCTTAAAGATGGTCCCATCAGCTCTCAATATTCGCTCCAGCTACGCTGAGGAGCTTGTGAAAACTGCGGTATGTGTAGCAACTCATTTATCTCCATATTCTGTTTTGTTAAGCTCATAATGGATTGTTGTTGCTTGTAGAAAACTGTAGCATCTCCAGGTCGTGGAATATTGGCGATGGATGAATCAAATGCTACCTGCGGGAAACGATTAGCTTCAATTGGGCTTGAGAATACGGAGGATAACCGTCAAGCATACAGAACTCTCTTAGTTACAGCACCAGGACTTGGCCAGTATATTTCTGGAGCTATTCTTTTCGAAGAAACACTATACCAATCAACAACTGATGGCAGGAAAATAGTAGATGTGCTAGTTGAACAGGGTATCGTACCTGGTATTAAAGTTGATAAAGTGAGTGTCCATTCTTGGCCTGTTGTTGGTATTGCTCCTCTTTTGCCTTTATAATGATTTTATAAAAATAGGGTCTTGTTCCTTTGGCGGGATCAAATTCAGAGTCTTGGTGCCAAGGTCTTGATGGATTGGCTTCTCGGAGTGCTGCTTACTACCAACAAGGTGCCCGCTTTGCGAAATGGTATAGATTTCTTTGTGATCTTGTCATTGGAATCCTTGAATACCTGTGAGATTAGTTGATAAGTTATTGGTTACAAAATGCAGGCGTACCGTGGTAAGCATTCCGAATGGTCCATCAGAACTTGCTGTGAAGGAAGCAGCATGGGGTCTTGCAAGATATGCAGCAATTTCCCAGGTAGAGTGAACTCAAGGATTATTTTAACAACTTCTCTAGACTGTCATCTTCACATAATATAAAAAGCATGATCCTAATCCATCAGGACAATGGATTGGTGCCAATTGTTGAGCCTGAGATTCTTCTGGATGGTGAACATGGGATCGAGAGAACATTTGAGGTTGCGCAGAAGGTGTGGGCCGAGGTTTTCTTCTACCTTGCAGCAAACAATGCCCTTTTTGAAGGCATTCTTTTGAAACCTAGCATGGTTACTCCTGGAGCTGAGTCCAAGGATAAGGCAACCCCAGAAAAAGTTGCTGAGTACACTCTCAAGCTTCTGAAAAGGAGAATCCCTCCTGCTGTTCCTGGAATAATGGTAAGTATATATAAATCAAGCTCATTCTCATTGAAGAAGAATGGGTAGCAGATGATACTAACTTGTTTCATGATCACAGTTTTTGTCTGGTGGGCAATCTGAAGTAGAAGCCACTCTGAACTTGAACGCTATGAATCAAGCACCGAACCCGTGGCACGTGTCTTTCTCTTATGCACGCGCACTCCAGAACACTACCCTGAAGACATGGGGAGGAAGACTTGAGAATGTGAAAGCAGCTCAGGATGTTCTCCTGGTTAGGGCCAGGGCCAACTCTCAGGCTCAGCTTGGTAAGTATACAGCTGAAGGTGAGTCTGAAGAAGCTAAGAAGGAATTGTTTGTTAAGGGCTACAGTTACTAATCTGCCTACTTCAGAGTCCAGACATATCATTTGCATAAAGCTTATGTTACATTGTAATGTAAACAAGACGGAAAGATGCTATGGGATGCTATTTTTGCTCGCTTTTTTGGCCCTGGAGTGATTGTTGTACTTTAGCCTGTTCCATCCACAGCCTTTTTGTGTTGGCCTTAATACATGAAGTCAGTCTTCTATAAAGCAAATCACAGGCAAATTAGAAAGGAGTGGAATATATGTCAACACAGGCAGATAAAGAATAAAAAACACTCGACCAAAGTTTTTCTTGCACAAATTAAGCATAGAACTATGTTCCCTGTTGCAATTTTGATAATCAAATAGCATTCTCCAAGAGCATCTTCACTTCTCTAGTTTAGATGGCTCAGGATCCAATGCTGGACTATGTTGCTCGTTAATAATCTGCGGTTTTTTCTAGATCCCTGTTGTCATTTTTTCATGTTCTATGTTTCGACCAGCTTCGGTTGCCTGATGATCAATGGGAACTTTATGAGAAGCTTCTATGTTTTTGTTCTCAACCGGTATATCTTCTGTTTTCTGTTTATCTGCATCCAAAGGTGTTGCCAAAATCTTTTCCTCCAGTGGTTTTGGTAACTCTACTGTTGAAGCCTCAGCAAAATCTTGGCTCTTGTCTTCAGGTTTCTTTGTCTTTGATGTTTCAGGTATATTATGTGATGCTACAAGATCTGTAGTTTCAGAAGGTTGCAACTCCTTTTTCTCCTCATCCAAAGCAGGTTTATTCCCAACATTGTTTGTCTGGGATGTTTCAGGTCTAATCTCTGATTCCACAATATTTGTAGTAGTATCACAAGGCTGCAACTCATTTTTCTCTGCATCCAATGCAGGTTTCTGTTCATCATCTTCAATCACCTGAGCTTCAGGTTTCGTAGCAGTGGCATTTTCATCATCAGGTTTTGTGATCTGTAGGAGCTCTAAAGCTGGTCCTTCTTCTGTCTTGTTTATTATTTCATCATCAGAAAGTTTAACTTCAGCAGCATCTTTTTCCACAGGCAAAGCAGGTTCTTGATCCTCAGTTCTCTCTGTATTTTCGCCAAATTGTTCTTCAGCCTTTACAACATCAGTGTCTTCTGACTCCTCAACAGTTTCGAGATTTTGAACACCAGATATTTCCTCTTCTGCTTTCTTCAAAGGTACCTCACAATCAGCATTTTGACACGAGAGCTTCACATCCTCTGTATTCTTTTCTTCTGAAGATTTGGAAGCCAATTCATCAGTGATTAGAGATTTCTCCTTTTCATCATTTCCAGAAGAATCAGAAGGATTAGTTTCATGCTCCTTTTCTGCTGTTTCTTTGCTACTACTTTCTGGAGGTGCCTCCCCTTTATTCTATGAAGGTTAACAACGAGAAATTTCATGTACAGGATACAAAAAAGACTATTCACATCAGATAGTGTAACGACCATATGCATCTAAAAAGCACCTAGAAAATGTTTACTTTTAGCAATAAGAAAGCAGAAATAAAAAGGAATCCAAAAAGATAGCTAGAAAAGAAAGGTAAAAGAAAGGCACCACGCATGTACTGGGATGAAGGAACAAATTGATTCGGCCACTTAGGAAAATTCCATAGTTCACTTATTGTTTTTGTTCCCTTAGGAAATATTCTAATAAAGTTACGAAGCTCGTGGAAGAAAAATTCTTGAGAAAACAAAGCTTCAAGTACGAAAATATAAACATTTCTTCATAACGAAATCAAGGAATGGAGCCCCATTCGCATCCACCATGAGAAATCAGGTGCCAATATTTACACTGAAACAGATTTTTAACCAAATAAAAAACAGAGCAAGTTTTTCAAGTATCTTTTCTAATCCTTACGTGCAGATCTGGATCGGAGGTTGTACTAAACTGCAGGAGATGAAATTCATCCATGCATCATGAAGGTTACGTCCAAGGAGCATTGCTCAAGAGAGGAAAAACAAGAACAAATAACAATTCCTTAAGATTTCCCCAATCTCAAACCATCTAAAATAGATCTAAAGGTATCCCAAAGGAGAAAGTATAAGAAACACGTAGGGGAAAATTCAGGAAAAAATGAACAATGAACAGCGTTGCTAATAAACCACAACACAATTAACCATATTCAAACCGAAACTACCTCACTGAACAAATATCCAAGCGATCGTCGCTCAATCTCTTCATCCGCCGTCGTCAACTCGCCCTTGACTGTTTCTTCCGGGGTATTCTCCGGCGGATTGGCATGAGCACCGCTTAAGCTGTTGGACTTGCTAACACACGCGCCCATTCTCAACGCAATTTACAAGCGTTCGAAATCCTACTTCTGTTCCTTATTCTCTTTTTTTAAATGAGAACGTAGAGCGAACTGCGGAGAAGAATGCGGAGAGGATGTACGAACAGCATATATAGGATGCTCTCCTGAAGGTCCACCAGCGCTTAGTGCTCCGCCCCACACATTATACTTTCCACCTTAATTTCTATTGACCGTTAACAAATTCTCCATATCTTTGACCAGGCTGTCTCGGTAACAATTACCATATGTATTACTTGATTTAAGGAAACTTCCTTCCATAAACTTCAATTTACAGCGGGATAAAAATATTCAACCTAAACTTCGAAAGTTAACGGATATAAATTTGAAATTTTATTTTAATATTATTTTCAATTTTAATCTCACGCAAAGGCTGGTAGGATTTAATTCTCATTTATTAAGGGCAGACTTACACCCATATTGGGCCTAATTTTAACGGCCCAACAACAAAATGGCTCTCGTCTTCTACAAAATAAACATTGCAATTATTTGTGCATATTAATGTGTTTTCCAGTTATATATATTCACTACAATCAGTAGGATATCTTTGAAACATCGTTTGAGAAATGACGGTTAAATCAGACATTGTACTATAATGTGATGTGATATTGAAAAATAAATGATTTTTGTTCTCTAACTTTTAATTAATGTTGAGAAATATCGGTTAAATGATTTTTTTTTCATTTAATAAGGAAAAAATTGAAATTTTATAAAATATGTTTTACTAACAAATTGTTGTTTTTTACATTTAAATAAACACAATTTATACTAAAAATAATTATGATTCCATGACTACTGTGCACCAATTCCAAATATAGCAATTGTGATGATAACAACAATTACGATTATGAAAATGGTAAAAAATATTAGAGCCATGGGATGATGTTACACATCACCATAACAAAGAATATTCTAAGGTTATCCCTAAGAAAAATAATAGTCATGACATAAATCTTAAATTAAGAAGAAAGATGAATGATTGTGTCTTTGATTTGATTACCCAACAGAAGGTTTTTATTAATTTAATATACGATTTAAAATTAAAGTTAATCTATTGAATTAATTAATTTTAAAATTTTTTAAAAAAAGCAAAGCCAGAATGCTAGAGAGAGGGACGTTATAGACGGCGGGAACACGTGGGACCATTCATACCCCCCCGTACTGTAGCTGCTTAACTTCAATTCATTTACCCACTCCACAAATAATTTAATATTTTAATAAATATTTTTACTTCCACACCAATTATAAATAAATTCAAGTATTTTCTTTCACAAAACCATATACAATTTTAAAAACAGATACGAAGGCCCAAATCAAATCCAATTTAAGCGAAAGTGATGTGACCAAAGGTACAACATTAGAGTGGTCAAATTTCTTCATAATATTACAATACCTATAAATTTTAATACATATTAAAATGTGTAACTTAACTTAAGCAAATTATGATTATTACTCTTTTGAGAAGCCAGAGGCTTTTATTTATACTTGTAAATATCTGAAATAGGCAAAAAAAATGATGCGATTCACGAGCCATGGATCGAGACTGATTAGTGTAGAATGAAATAGATGTATAAATTTCACCAAAATGGAATAGAATGAGGAAATTGGAGTGGAAGATGGATTGGGAATGGGATTAATAATTAGTGATAATTAATGGAAATTAGAGATAGTTAAAGCGCACGGTGGGTGCTTGGCTTGTTGTAATGAGGAATGAATAGAGTTAAGTGAATACAGCTAGAAGGAGAGAGTTTTGTATTGTAATAGAGAAATCGGTGTCACATGCCATGTGACCAGCAGCTCTCTCTGTCTATTTCCTTCCTTCCCCCTCTTTCAATTCCCCGTCGTCCACAATTCATTCAATATTTATGCCATGTTACCTCGCTGCTGCCTGCCTCTGGGTGGGTTTTGACCCTCTGTTCTTTTCACTTCTTCTCTTTCTTTAAACCAACTCAATCTATCATTTCACTTCTCTGGAAGCTGGAAGCTGGAAGCTGGAAGCTGGAATCAAGCTACCTGTCTCTGTATTCCTTGTTTCTTCAAATGAAATGGAAGAGCAAGAGATGAATGTGTAGACTGTGGGTGGACGGACAAAAAGGGGAAACAAAGTTGTTCACTTGATATCAACATGAAATCCGATAATTCTTTGTTTTTTGCGTCATCCAGCATCAATTCTTCCTCCTGCTTTATCTTCTTTATCCTCTTCTTCTCCACTGCCGTTTCCTATGGCGGGCCTCTGAGGGATACCCAGCAGCTCATTTCTTTCAAGAATTCTCTGCAGTCAAGTGGGATTTTCTCTACTTGGAAGCCCGGAGTTTCTCCCTGTAATTTCAATGGCGTTTCTTGTAAGAACACTAGAGTGTCATCTATCGACCTCTCTAATATTCCTCTTAACGCCGACTTCTCCAAAGTTGCTAGCTTTCTTCTCCCCCTGAGGAACTTGGAAACCCTTGTGCTGAAAAACACTCTAATCTCTGGTTCAATCTCTTCTGCTTCCAGATTCCCCTGCACCAGCTCCTTAAATTCGTTAGATCTAGCAGGAAATGCCGTTTCTGGACCTATTACCGACGTTTCAGCACTTGGGGTTTGCTCTGGTTTGGTTTTTCTTAATCTCTCCCGCAATTCAATGGGCTCTGTTGGTGACAAGGGTATTGGAAGTTCTGGGCTATCTTCTTTACTCACTCTTGATCTTTCTTACAATCAAATATCCGGCGAAAAAGTTGCTGCGTGGCTGCTGTCGGCGGACTTCCCAGAGTTGAAGTATCTTTCGCTGCAGGGTAATGAAGTCGCCGGAAACATATCGCAGTTGGATTTGAAGAATATGAATTACTTGGATCTCTCGCATAATAATTTCTCCTCAAACTATCCTTCATTTGTTGGCTGCTCCAATTTGCAACACCTCGATTTGTCCACCAACAAATTCTACGGTGTTGTTGGCAACTCTCTATCCACTTGTTCTAAGCTAAGTTTTCTTAACCTCACAAACAACCATCTCACTGAAGTTCCAACGCTTCCTTTGGGAAACATTCAGTTTGTCTATCTCCGAGAAAATGACTTTCAAGGTGCTTTTCCTCAAAGTTTGCTTTATTTATGCACATCCCTTTTGGAGTTGGATATATCTTTCAACAATTTCACAGGAACTGTGCCTGAAACTCTTGCTGATTGCTCTGTTCTTCAGTTTCTTGATATTTCAGGCAACAATTTCTCAGGGGAATTGCCCGTTAAAACGCTTATGAAATTGAGCAATTTGAAAACTTTAGTCTTATCGTTCAACAATTTCGTGGGTGCTCTTCCTGATTCTTTCTCAAAAATGATAAATTTAGAAACTCTAGATGTGAGTTCCAACACCTTATCTGGGGAAATTCCTTCTGGGCTTTGCGTGAATCCTGGAAACACCTTAAAGAAATTGTATCTTCAAAACAACATGTTTACTGGCCCTATTCCTGAATCACTGAGTAACTGTTCTTATTTGGAATCCCTTGATCTAAGTTTCAATTATCTCTCTGGGAACATTCCATCCAGTTTAGGTTCTTTATCAAAATTGAAGGATTTGATCATTTGGCTGAATCAACTCTCTGGAGAAATCCCTTGGGAGTTTATGTACTTGGGGAGCTTAGAAAATCTGATTATTGATTTCAATGACTTAACTGGATCAATACCTGCAAGTTTAAGCAACTGCAGTAAATTGAACTGGATTTCATTGTCAAACAACTTCTTAACGGGAGAGATACCTTCTTCACTGGGGAGTCTGTCAAATTTAGCTATTTTGAAGCTTGGGAACAACTCATTGTCTGGGAGTATACCTGGAGAGCTAGGGGATTGCCAGAGCTTGATTTGGATGGACTTGAATTCAAATTTCTTCAATGGAACCATTCCCCCTGCTCTTTTCAAGCAATCAGGCAACATTGCTGCGGCATTCCTCACCGGTAAAACCTACGTTTATATTCGAAATGATGGAAGCAAACAATGTCATGGAGCTGGGAATTTGCTTGAATTTGGAGGGATTAGTCAGGATAGCTTAGACAGAATCTCTACAAGACATCCTTGCAACTTTACTAGAGTTTACAAAGGAATCACTCAGCCAACATTTAATCACAATGGTTCAATGATATTTCTTGATCTTTCTTATAATAACTTGATTGGCAGTATCCCGAAGGAGCTCGGTTCGATGTACTACTTATCTATACTCAATCTTGGCCATAATGATTTGTCTGGTTCTATTCCGAAAGAGCTTGGTGGCTTAAAGAACGTTGCTATTCTTGATTTGTCTCACAACAGGTTAAATGGTTCGATCCCACAGTCACTTACAGGACTTACATTGCTTGGAGATATTGATCTTTCAAACAATAATCTCTCTGGATTGATCCCTGAATCTGCTCCATTTGACACATTCCCTGATTTCCGATTTTTCAATAACTCGGGGCTTTGCGGTTATCCTCTTGTTTCGTGTGCAATGCTAGCAGGTTCAGGGTCTGCTTCCCATTCCAAATCTAAGAAGGCATCTCTTGCGGGAATTGTGGCTATTGGCTTACTGTTTTCACTCTTTTGCATCTTTGGTTTGGTTATTTTTGCTGTGGATACCAAAAAGCGTACGAAGCAAAAGGAAGCTGTTCTTGAAGCTTACATGGAGAATCATTCGAATTCAGCAACAGCACAAAGCTTGTGGAAACTCAGTGCCCGTGAGGCTTTATCTATTAATCTTTCTACTTTTGAGAAACCACTGAGGAAACTCACTTTTGCTGATCTTCTTGAAGCAACTAATGGCTTCCATAATGATACCCTAATCGGATCTGGTGGATTCGGAGACGTGTATAAAGCTCGATTGAAAGATGGGAATATCGTAGCAATCAAGAAACTGATACATGTTAGCAGTCAAGGTGATAGAGAATTCACTGCAGAGATGGAAACCATAGGAAAGATTAAACACAGAAACCTTGTTTCTTTGTTAGGGTTTTGTAAAGTTGGGGAAGAACGTCTTTTAGTATACGAATACATGAAATATGGAAGCTTAGAAGACGTTCTTCACGACAGAAAGAAAATGGGAATCAAGCTTAATTGGGCAACAAGAAGAAATATTGCCATTGGAGCAGCTAGAGGATTAGCTTTTCTGCATCATAGTTGCACCCCGCATATCATTCACCGTGACATGAAGTCGAGTAATGTACTTCTAGATGAAAACATGGAGGCGAGAGTGTCCGATTTCGGAATGGCTAGACTTATGAGTGTAATGGATACACATCTTAGTGTGAGTACATTAGCTGGAACACCTGGATATGTTCCTCCAGAATACTACCAAAGTTTCAGGTGTTCTACTAAAGGTGATGTATACAGCTACGGTGTCGTTTTACTCGAGCTTCTCACCGGGAGAAGACCAACTGATTCAGCTGATTTCGGAGATAATAATCTAGTAGGTTGGGTGAAACAGCATGCGAAAACAAGGATAAGTGATGTGTTTGATCCAGTTTTGATGAAGGAGGATCTCATTTTAGAGATAGAACTTCTGCAACACTTGAAAGTAGCTATTTCTTGCTTAGATGATCGACAATCTAGACGCCCTACTATGATTCAAGTCTTAGCAATGTTCAAAGAGATTCAAGCATGTTCGGGTCTCGATTCTGCTTCATCTATCGACACTGGATTTGTTTCAACAGCGGGAGTCGAGATGAGCATATCAGAAGGCAATGAATTAAGCAGCAGACATTCATGATACACAAATCCTTCAATAATCAAACGCTGCTCTGAGTAGCTCCCATTTTTCCCCCCAGTGTATTATTATCATCAACAGTCAATCATTAGAACAAAACCTTGAAATGTTGCCTTGTTATTCCACTGAATTCTGTAAATATAGTATTACAGTTTGTGATTCTTCTTCCTACAAGAAAATATCTTCATATTACAAACCATTTTTCCAATAATTGCATATAATAATTTGGATTATTAATATGATTAATCCTTAATTTGTGTTAGGGAATCCCAAGAAATAATTTTTCTTGTTTTAGATGAGCAGTAAAGTGGTCCTGGCTAAATTACACTGTATTCCTTTCCAGTGTGGCGCATGCTTATCTGCACGTGCATCCACCCTTGATCTTTATATAACCCAAATTTGACACTTAAATTGGCACGTAAATAATTAACGTTTACGAAATAACCAAATTAGCGTTTGTATATTAGATAATACTAAAATCATATTCAGATTATTTTGTGGTATTATTTGATGAAAATAACAAATGAATGATAGAAAGTGAGGACACGCTCGTGGGGGCAGGGCACCACGTGGGCCGCCGCGTTGTCTGTAGGCATCCGGAGAAACGTCGTCGTCTGTCATTGTAAACTTTCTTTAATTTCTCCTTCACCACCCAACACAATCTGTCCCACTTTTAATGAACACAATTACACTAACTAATAAAATTATTCACTTAAATTTAAGTAATTAGTTTAACTAGGTATACGCCTGAATTCGAATAATTATAATTAGTTGTAAAGGTAATGAGAGAAATGTTGAAATTATAATTAATAGGATCCATTGGTAGCCAGCCAGCCCCTTCACGTGCAGGGTTGAATTTAACTAAACCAGGTTGGACTTGGACGTGTCCCCTTGACCATAATTAATATTTAATTTCCAAATATATATATCATTAAATAAAAAAGATTGTGGTTGTGGTTGTGGTTATGTTGTATCGGGGACCATATAGACAAGGTGAAAAAAACATTAAATGCTCAAATAAATTTACTTGGCAACCAATTTTTCCCAAAGGATAAGGGATTTTATTATTTATATACCATAGTAACTTTGATTTTTTATATTTTCACTTTCGAGAGTATCAACTATCAACTATATTGAGACCAAAATTTGTTGTTTTTGCAGATGATCAATTTTGATATATATATATATAGTGAACTTCCAATACTCTTTTTGTTAAACTATACAAATGATTAGGTTTTTAAAATATTTGAAAATCGAAATTTTCATAATATTAAACTATAAGTAATGTTAATATTCTATACTCCATATTACTAAAATGTCCCTGAAAAGGGACAATTTAAGTTACACAAAAGCTTGATATACAAATTAAGTTACAGGAAGCTGAAAGCCAATGTTACTAAGAGGGTTAGGTTAATTCATCATAATCGGCCGTAGATTCCGAGAATATCGCGTAGAAGTTCAGCTTCAGAAGCTAAGGTGCTGAAGTTCATGGATTCATGTATTCTCCAGGTCCAGTTCCCTTGCTGCAAATGCAAAATGAGATAATTAGCCAAAAAACCTGAAATCTAAAATGAAAGCAGTTTGTGTACCTGAGTAGCCGGGGTATTCATTCGTGCTGTGCTTCCAAGCCGAAGAATATCCTGCATCGGTATGACTGCGGTTTGAGCAACAGACGAAAGAGCAGCTCGGATTAGTCCCCACGAGATATCCTTTTCAACATTGTTGCCTAAATATTTCACAACCTATAAAAGAATATACAAAGATTCATGACTAGCACAAATCAATACAATCTGCTGCATTGTGCGAATAAGTGGTGATTACATTTGCTTTCTCTTGTTCCTGCAACACATCCCACCATCCTCGAATCTATGCGAAAAAGCAAATAATACGAGAATCAGAAAGTAGCGAGTTTTTACTTTCAAATGCTGTGAATAAAGTATCAACGATGCATTCCCTAAGTTTACACGAAGTAGAGCGCTTAAAGATCTCAAATTGATAGCCTCGTAATGAAAACTGATAAATACCGTGTCATTGTCATGAGTTCCGGTGTAAACCACTTGGTTTTCTTCATGATTATGAGGCAAGTGTGGATTTTCTGCATCACTTCCAAATCCTGAGGAGAAAAGAAGCATCATTTGGTGAGAGATATTTCCACAGAAAGCATTAGGAGAAGAAGGTGATTATAAAAGATTACCAAATTGTATAACTGCCATTCCAGGCGCTCCGATGGATCTTCGAAGTTGTACCACATCTTCCGTGATTACTCCCTGAAGCAATGGGAAAAAACAAAAACAAAATTGGATAATCAATACAGCGAATGACAAAGTATTCCAATAAAATTTGACTGAAGATGAATTACCAAATCTTCGGCGATGATATTGATATTGCCAACAGCATTACGAATGGCATCAAAAAGGGGCTCACCAGGTCCCAACTGCATATAAGTTAGCAAGCATTTAAAAATTGAGCCTTAAAACGTCGCAAGAAAGGAACCAGACCTTCCACTTCCCCTGTGTTGCTACTTTTGATTCTGCAAATATATTGAGAAAAAAAACTATTTATAGTATTCCCCACAGCATACATATCATTTTTTTTTTGAAACGTTAAAAGGAACATTCACCAGCAGCAACAGCCCAGTAGCCTGCAAAGCCTCTGAAGTGATCAATGCGGAATTCATCAAACAAATCTTGTGCACGTCTTGATCGCTGTATCCACCATGAAAATCCATCTCTTTCCATAGCTTTCCAATCATATAAAGGGCTTTGAGTAAGAGAGAATGCCTGGTTAGTATTTCATCATAACGAAACATAAATTTTAAAAACTACTTTATTACATAACAAAAAAAGGAAAAATGGATAGATATGTAATTAACCTGTTCCAGAGCTGACCAGTTTCACTGAAGGCGTCTGGAGGAACACCACTAACGAGGAGAGGAAAACCATTTTTATTCTGCAGGACCCGAGTAAATGGAAATGAATAAAAGAACAAGTTTTTAGGCCATTGAAAAGGAAGTTCGAGGTGTTTTCTAAAGGAATAACCAGCAAAAAGTGTCTCTTATTAGCCCAGACATCAGCACTGTTGTAACCAACATAGATAGGCATGTCTCCCATTATACTGATTCCTTTCTTACGAGCATATTCACGAACTTTCTTCCATTGCCTTTGAAACAGGAATTGTTGAGCAATAAAAACATCTATCTGTTAAAAAATGAAATGTAAGAATAGAAAAGATAATCAGAAATGTGAGTCTAAAGAAACATACAAATTCCTTTTTGGATTGATAGATTTCTTCAAGAGCAGCAAGATGTCGGTTTTTCAATGGTTCAGGCCAGTCATACCAACTAAGTGCATTGGAAGTATTGTTAATTGCTGCAAAGAATGCAGCATCTTCAAGCCAACCCACAATATTAGGATCCTTATGAAATTCAAGAAGCTGCTTTTTTAGTTCCCCATCACTAAAAACAAGCCTCCTTGCAGCCTAAACGAACAAACAATCACCAAAGAAACCAGCGTATGAATCAAATTAAGATTTTTATGAATCTGATGCAGGTTCCAAATGGATGTTTAGAGAATAGTGCGGTTACCTCCGCTACCAGAGGCTCCTTGATTTTGGCTACTTCCGCAAAGTTCACTTGATCTGAGTCCCTGAAAATGATCATGTCAAATAAACTATAGGCATAAAAATGACAACTCTGACAAAAATATATTTTAGTTATTTCTCACAATGGTTTTGGAAGCTCTTCCTTTGACAGTAGACCATCTTTGACAAGTTCATCGAGAGATATCAAGTGGGTATTGCCACAATTAGCATCCTGACATTTGTGTTTTGCTATCAAAGTCAATGTCAGGTTTAATAAATCACAAGTGTTTAAAAATTGATCAATCTTATTGAATCAACGAAAATAAGAGAGTTGATGGAGTTCAAAAAATCACTATACCTGTCCATTGTATGGAGATCCCGTTTCATCAGGAGGAACAAGAGGAAGAACCTGCGCAGAAATATCTTGAGTGCTTGAAAAATGTAAAATTGATGAACTCATACTCAATCTAAGCCTAATTACGCAGGAAACCAAGATAATTGAAATCAATATTACACATTTTGTTTCACTTCAATGCGTGATTTCTTAGGAAACTATTTCAATTCTCGGTGTCTCTACTGGGTGAGAAGGTCTAGTAAATAAAAAGGAAAATATGGAAAATTGCAATCTTTATCATATTAAAAAACGTAGCAAGCTAGCGAAAAACCTGCCACAGAGAACATCCAGCATTGTGAAGCCAGTCTAGAAACATAAATGCTTGGTTGCCCAGATCTCCAATGCCAAACGGCCCAGGAAACGACGTCGGATGGAGAAGGACACCTGCCCTCCTGCGGTTCCTGCGTTTAGGAAACCATTTCTCGTAATCCAGCGGAAGTTCATCGCCGGGAGATAACTTTGCGGTCATTTTAAAACGAACTCCGACGCTATGAGGTGATGTTAGATTGGAATTTCGAGTAATAGGATATGGGGTGAGGGGTAAGGCAAAGCTCCGAATTGCCATTTTTACGGTCAAATGATCTGGGCCACAATCATTGAGATATATGGCGAGAGAAGGGAGATTCTAGGCGCAGTTCGAGGAGAATAGCACGGAGCAACGGTCGGAATGTGACGCGGAGAGTCTACTGAGGAGAAACGGGTTCGGGTCATGATCAAGTGAAAACTGAAAAGTTGACAATCTTCCAACGAGTTCAGAAAAACAAGGCCCATAAAATCTGGACCTTCAGCTTAACGTTACAAAATACAAACTTCACAAAATATTTAAATTTTGAGCGTAGTCATTTCTCTTCGGATCTGAAGAGTATTTTTCGCTATAAAATGCAATTTTAGGTGAATTGTAAGGTGGAGATCCGCGTCCTTATCCATGCTGGCTGCTGACGAGATTCCCACTCAATAGTTGCTATTTTGCGGATGGATTCCGTATTATTCTTCAGATCTTTGACCCTACAAAGATGTGAAAAACCCATAGAAAGGTCACTGCATAGGAAGTTTACTAGCATACGTCGTCTCCATGGGTTGGCAAAGGAAGGTTTTGAGTGGAAATTCCGGTGGCGCGTTCATCAGCAAACTTTCAAGGCGGTTGTGGAGCAGTGGAAATGTGGGTTTCAATCGAGACGTCTCCGGGATCGCCCCGCCAGTATTGCCGCCGTTTAATTACGAGCCGAAGCCGTACAAGGGCCCTTTGGCCGATGAGGTTCTGGAAAAGCGGAGAAGATTCTTGGGATCCTCCCTTTTTCACTTCTATCAAAAGCCCGTAAGCCTGTTTTCTTTCTTCATTCATACACGAGGAATGATCGAAGATCTGCATGATATTCACGGTCGTACTGATAATTTCTTACGAATTCAATTGAACCGTTACAAAATGTTAATTCAGTGTTAATGTAATTTTCAAGCTTTCTCTAATTTTCGGTGTATCAGCTCAACATTGTGGAGGGAAAAATGCAGTATTTGTACGATGAGAACGGACGGCGGTATCTTGATGCAATTGCAGGAATTGTAACTGTTTCTTGTGGTCACTGCCACCCTGATATCTTAAACCCCATAATCGAACAAAGCAAGCTTCTTCAGCATGCAACTACTGTATATTTACATCATGCTATTGGAGATTTTGCAGAGGCTTTGGCATCTAAAATGCCTGGTGACCTAAAGGTTTATGGGAATTCTTCTGTTCATTCTTCATATGGATTTCTATTAAATTTGGCTTGTGGTTCGCAGGTTGTTTATTTTGTAAATTCTGGAACTGAAGCAAATGAATTAGCCATGTTAATGGCTCGACTGTATACTGGCAATCTTGGAATGATTGCTCTGAGAAATGCTTATCATGGTGGAAGTTCCGGTACCCTTGGCCTTACTGCTTTAAGTACATGGAAGTACTCAATTCCTCAGGTCCATCTCCAGTTACTCTTTCTTATCTTTACAGGACCAAGAATCAGATTTTTCTTCTTTCTTTTGCAACTCTACAGGGTGAAATTCATCATGTTATGAACCCGAATCCTTACCGGGGCGTGTTTGGCTCAGACGGAAAACGCTATGCTGAAGATGTTAAAGATCATATTGATCATGGAACATCTGGAAAAGTTGCTGGCTTTCTTGCTGAGACAATTCAGGTTCTTGAGACTAAACATCCCATTTCCTTTAAGATTGATATTTGATTCATAGATGCTATTTTTGAGGATCACAGGGTGCTGGTGGAGCTGTTGAATTAGCCCCTGGTTACTTAAAGTCAGTTTATGATATCGTTCGTAACGCTGGAGGTGTATGCATTGCTGATGAGGTACAAACTGGTTTTGGTCGAACTGGGAGCCACTATTGGGGGTTCGAGACACAGGGTGTAATTCCCGACATTGTGACCATGGCTAAGGTTCCTTTATTTTTTCAATATTTCTGTGTCATCGTCATAATATCTAGATGTTCCGCTGGCCCTTATTTTTCGTGAGCGTTGATGTTTGAAAATCAGGGAATTGGCAATGGTTTGCCACTCGGAGCAGTCGTCACAACTCAAGAAATAGCAAGTGTATTAGCTCAGAAAATACAGTTTAATACCTTTGGTGGCAACCCTGTATGCTCTGCTGGTGGACTTGCTGTTCTCAAAGTTCTAGACAAAGAGAAACGTCAACAACACTGCGCTGTAGTCGGCTCGCACCTCATTCAACGTCTCAAACAACTTCAACAGAAACACGACAGTAACTTCTTCTTCTTCTTCTTCTCTTGTTGCTATTTCTACTGCATCACAATTTGTCACATGTTTGTTTTAAGGAATTTTTTCTACTTGTTCTAGTAATCGGTGATGTGAGAGGCAGAGGCTTAATGATCGGTGTCGAATTTGTTTCTGACCGGACGGAGAAGACCCCAGCTAAAGCTGAAACTCCAGTATTATTTGAAAGCCTCAGAGGTTTCATGAACACTTAATATATGATCCATTCTTCTTACTTTCACCATTAAATGCTAATTGATCAAACCCTTGGCAGAAGTCGGAGTTTTAGTCGGAAAAGGTGGGCTTCATGGAAACGTCTTGAGAATAAAACCTCCCATGTGTTTCACCAATGATGATGCCGGTAACTTCACTCACTCCCTCGGCCAAAATATATATTGTCTTCTGTCTGCCTGCTTATAACATTCTAGTGATTCCTATACGCAGATTTCTTGGTTGATGCTCTGGACTATTCCATATCAAAATTGTGAGCAAATGAATAAGTTTACTTACTGTTGCATCATAAAACACAAACTAGTTGTATTTTACATCTCTTTGGACGTTCAGTTCAAAAAGGAATAAAATCATGAGACTTTGATTCCTGCACTGTGATTATTTATGTGACGTTTAGACCAACATGAACTTAAAGCTTGAAGGCTTTGAGAATAATCACCCAAAGCCAACAATCCTCGAGCTGCTTGACGAATGCTCAGTATCCGTGTTATCTGCTGTAGAGTTCCATGCCGGAGATTATCTGCCTGAACCACAAATCTTACGAGAACTTCAAGCTTCTCCACCGCTGCGTTAACCCCATGAAAATAGTTACCTTCTTCGAGCTTACCACCGATAGTTAAAGTATCCGCAACAATTTGGTGAAGCTTCTCCATTCCTTGAGACAATGCATCTTCTGCTTGCTGACATGATTGTCTGAGATTAAAAATCTCCAAATGTTGTTGATCCGACAATGGCTCCAAATAGGGTAAAATCACCTGTTCATAACACATCAGAACCAGAAATGGTTATAAAAGAGATGTAACAACAAACCTTGAGAATCTCAGAAGGTCTAAAGCCGCCAATCCAGAAGAAGAGACGTTCTGCTAAAGTTATCCATAAACCGGACATAATGTAAAATGGATCAACTTTTGCTGCTGCAGCTTTCATGGAGAAGAGATCAAAGTAGTGTCGTAATCCCTTATCGACGTAAACTCCGAGTTCAACATCTCCAATGTTAGAATGTAAAGCATTTCTCAGTTGAGAGATATGTCTGTTTTGTTCTTCTAACCAGCGGTTGTACGTCGCCTCGAATGCACCGATATCTACACAAAAATGAAGGTATGGAACTCGAATGGAGTGGAGTATAGTAAGCAAATAATACTAACTTTGATTCATTGTTGCTGTGTAAGGAATCTGAGTCACATCTAAAGAGCCACCCTGTAACATAAACAAATTTGGTTGTCTGATAATCTGATGTTAAAACACTTTTAATTCACCTGTCTCTTTGCTTGATCTACTTCGTTTTCTAACTGAATTAACCGCTGCTTACAGTTTTCCAACCGCTGGACATAAGCCTGCACGAGAAAGTTCATTAGACAAATACATATTTTTCTGTCTAAATAACAGGAGAAGATTGAAGTATAAACCTTTTTACGGAGGCGGCTTTTCCGTGCAGCTTCGCGGTTCTGGGCTAGCCTTCTCTGTACCTACATGAAAGCTTTATTTGATGAAAATAAAGAGAAATTGAGATGTTTGTTTGACCTTTTCAGGCTTGTTTGCTCTTTGTTCGTCGCAATTATTTGAAGCTTGTATTGTTCCGTGTGACTAGACAGAAATAAAGGGAGAAAAATGAGAGATAATTTGATGGGAATATGAATTGATAAACTTGAACCTGAATCATTGGAAGAGATGAATCAACAGAACTGATGGCTCCGAAATCTTCCCACATTGACATTTGATGGAGCGGGTCGCATAAACCCATACGTCTGGATGGAACGAATTGAGTTGACCCAGGTTTCATTCTCAAAGTTTGGCTGCGTGATCAATCAAACCCAGGGCCAGAAGAAGAGCGAAACTTCATCGGGAACTGGAACCATTGAAAAGCTAAAAAAAGTTGAAACACACAACAAATAGAGTAGTTATAGAACAAGTACATGTTGGAATAAGCCTCCAATCAGAGTAACCCAAACTGGGTTCAGCCGCCAAATCGAATTGTCCGAAGCTAAGAAGAATGAGAATCCTGGAACATAATCGTCAAGGAAACATCTTTTTCAACACACTTATCTTTGTAAGTGGGAATAGTGATAATAATGATAAAACAGAGAGAGCAACAATTGTCGCATACAGAATTTACCAGATGTCCATCCATACACCATGATATTTCCTTCGGATAATAGACTGCAAAACGACAAAAACTGCACTTAACTTGTCTGAATCTGAATTGACACCAAAAACATTACAAATGCGCACCACATCATTTCATCTTAATTTTACTTTATTCACTCAAAAATCAAAATAATTCTCAAGCCTCTCCCAGATAATTAATTTTAAATTCATTGAAAGTTGTCATTTTTAGAGGGAAGTGAAGTGACGGAATGGAATGGAATGGAATCCAACTCCTGCGGTCCAGTTCATTGCCCACAATTTACTTTCTTACCCTTCCTCACCTCCACCAATTTAATTTTAAACATATCTAAACAAAGCTCTTCTTCTTTCTATCTTACTAATAAAATTTATATTCTTTCACCAAAAAATTAAAATTATAACTTTAAACCTTTGGAAGTATCAAAACGTACCTTTTAAAGTACAAAATTAGATATCATTTTTTTTAATTAAATATTATTAAAAAATCAAATATGCAATTCTATAAATTTTAGAGATTAATAATGGAAAAAATCTAAGTATAAGTATAACAACTCTTGTCGTACAAAACTATATTAATCAAATTTTTTAAAAAATTATCAAACTTCCGAGATTAATACACAATTTTCTCAATAAAATTATTTTCATAAGAAATAATTTATCTTGTATTTTACAATTTATTAATAGCCAATTTATTATATTTTACAATATATTCATTAATTAAAAATAGTAAAAAACTTTATTTGAAAACAATGTTGTAATGTTTATCTTTACAAAGAAACAAGACTTCCCACTGAGAGAGTTAGAATAATAATTTAATTAAAGTCTTTGGGAATATGTTTTCAATCAATGGAATATACACACACGTCATTATAAATTATAATTAATTACTAATTTCCGCTTCTCTCTGTCACATGGGCTTTGATTTACATAAGGCCGGCCCACTCACTAAAAAGTTAACGTAAAAACTAGTATGGGCCGTCATAATAAGCCCAACGGAAAGACTTATTTGAGCTCAGAATTCGGACAAAGGTAAACAGCCTTTATTGAAGTTGTCAGAATCTTTACTGTGCACTGTTCTCAGCGTTTACTACGGCAAAATGAAAATCCTTGAGACACTAGAAAATTCACTTGGTCCCCGCACCCCACCCCACCCCGCCCTTTCCCTGCTTAAAAGAGAATCTTAAGTAAGCCAGCAGATGTGTGTTCAAAAGATATACTTTACTTTACAGCTTCAGTGCCGCTGAGTCGCTCTGACAATTTACAGTTCAATTTTTCATCTTCAAGATTCTTTATTTTTCTAAAGAGATCTATTCTTTTATCTGTTTTGTTTTGTTTTGTTTTGTTTTGTTTACCCTCTTCACAGATATTGGTGTTTCTCTACAGAGGTCCCTGTAGAATGTTTCCTCGTATGCTCTTCCTCTTCTTGTTCCTTCTGGTAATCCTTTTTCCTTCTTGGATTTGTAAATACCTCTAGAAAACTCGAAGCGTTTGAGTAAGCGCACGCTTCTCTTTTTGTCATTTAGTTGCTTTTGAATTTATTAGCCTTCGCTTTGGAAGATTGCTCCTTTTAAGTAAATTTAATTTTGGTATTGTGTTATTGAACAATTTGTTTCAGTGGCTGGAACTACATTCAGTTGATGGTATAGGTGCTAACTGGGGATCTCAAGCATCACACCGTTTACCTCCTGAGATAGTCGTACGAATGCTTAGGGAAAATGGGATTCAAAAAGTTAAACTTTTCGATGCTGATTTTGATACATTAAGAGCTTTAGGAAGAACAGGTATCGAAGTTATAGTCGGCATTCCAAACGACATGTTATATTCATTAGCCAGCAGTAGCAGGGCTGCTGATCGTTGGGTTTCACAGAATATAACTCATCATCTAACAAATAACAATGTATCCATAAGGTGATTTTTACTGCTTTTCTACACCTGCTTCTTAATAGTTAGCTCATTTTTGCTCAATGTTTTTTAGGTATGTGGCTGTTGGAAATGAGCCTTTCTTAGCAACATACAATGGAAGTTTTCTTAGAACAACTTTTCCTGCTCTAAGAAATGTTCAACAAGCATTAACAAGAGCTGGACTTCAAAATCAAGTAAGAGTAACTGTACCTCTGAATGCTGATGTTTATTCAACTTCAAATGGTTTGCCTTCGGGAGGCGATTTTCGGACAGATATTCATGATTTCATGATCCAAATAGTTCAGTTTCTCAGTGAGAATCAATCTCCATTTACAGTCAACATATATCCATTCATTAGTCTCTATACAGATGCAAATTTTCCAGTTGAGTATGCATTTTTCGATGGAAGCGCATCTCCCGTGAACGATGGTGGTACGAGTTATTACAATATGTTTGATGCAAATCATGATACTCTTGTCTGGTCATTACAGAAGAATGGTTTTGGTAATATGCCAATTATAATTGGAGAAATAGGATGGCCTACTGATGGAGATAGAAATGCTAATGTCCAGTTTGCTCAAAGGTTTAATCAAGGTTTCATGACTCGTATTTCAAGTGGAAGAGGAACCCCAATGAGACCTGGAAATATAGACGCTTATCTATTCAGCTTAATAGACGAAGACGATAAGAGTATTCAACCCGGAAATTTCGAAAGACATTGGGGAGTATTCAGTTATGATGGTCAACCAAAGTATCCTCTTAACCTTGGGACTTCAAATTCAGGTTCATTAGTACCTGCTAGGAATGTAAGTTACTTGGAGAGAAAATGGTGTATAATGAAGCCGAATGCAAGAGTCGAAGACGCACAGCTCGCACCGAGTGTGAGTTATGCTTGTGGCCTCGCGGATTGCACCAGTCTCGGTTATCTTACATCGTGCAGTGGTTTGGATGCAAGGGGAAATGTCTCTTATGCATTCAATAGTTACTATCAACAAAACAATCAGCTTGATGAAGCTTGCAAGTTTAACAGCCTCGGAACGGTAACAAGGGCCGATCCAACTATCGGAAACTGCAGGTTTAATATCATGATCACACCGTATTACGGTGGAGCAGGGAAGTTTTCAGACATCAGGCATATGATTCTGTCACTGTTCATTGCACTAATTGCTTTTTTGTTCACTTACTTGTAATTGTAAGAGAATGAACTTGAGAGCCTTTTTTTGTTATTGGAATGATCTAAAAGGATGTTCAAATAAAGACTCGAAAAGTGCAACATACAGTTCAAAAAGAGAATGTAGAAAGAGCGTTCAGACAAAGTTGTAATAAAATGGAGAATCCTAAGACAAACTTGTGATCCCATCCATTGATTCCTACAAGCGAAACCTGCAGACCTGCAAAGATGCGAAAGCAATACACTACTTACCAACCGATCTATCAGAAATTGATACAGCAGCGTGATGCCTACTTATGGGCATCTTTCCCTGAAGCCTGGAGTTTGGCTGCAACTTGTTCATCAGATAAAGGCAAGTAATAAATACGTGGGCTCGATTTCGTTTTCCGAAAGAAATCATCTAAAGTGACAATGGGAGGATCAATATTCTCAGGAAGTGGAGGTGGTGGTGGAAGGTTAAGCTGTTCGCTTGCTGGCAGAGGGTGTTCTCTAGATGGATGAAGGCGTTCTCTGTTTGAAAATGGGAGTGGTGGTGGAAATGAAGGCAATGGAGGATGATTCCGTTGTACGGGCGGTGCGGGAATAGGTTTTGGAGGTGCATTTAGCTGGGGTTGATAAGGAAAAATAGGAGGAGGAGCATTCATGGGTGGGGATGTAAGAGGTGCATCTAAGCGAGCTTGGACTTCTTGAGGATCAACAAACTCAGCTACCAATAGGCGTCCACCGTTCGAAGGCCACTGCAGATTGTAGACAGAATCACGGGTTTTTTCAGCTTCTTCAACAGAAGAATACTGCAATTTTGATTCATATGAAGTTAGATGGACTTGAATGAAGTTGCGAAAAAGATAATTCTCGAACAATGATATAGACAACACTTACAGAGACGAAGCAATGTGTTTTGATATGGTCCATCCAAAAATTGATAACAGTTCCAGTTCTTCCCAGAAGTTCTTGCACTGCCTTCAACGTGAAAGGGCGTAGAAACCGGTCAATTTTCAGAGAATTAGTGGGAGGCTTGGATGATGGCGCAACTATACAAGGAAAATGTAGCATAGATGAGAAAAGCTCAAGCCAACAATGTTGTAATTGTGTTAAAGAAAACTGAATGTTACCAACGCGCTCCTTGGGCTGTTCTGCATCAACTGCAGGATCACTTCGAGAAAAACGCTTGACAGAAGGATCAGATTCATCTTTGAGCGTATTGACTGGCAGGTTACCATCAGCTTGCAACTCAGAACTCTTCACGTCAGCAGCATTCCACCTTCGAGCCTTTTTTACCGGTTCATCATTCAAATCGGGTTCTTTCTCAGAAAAAAATGTTAACATGAATTAAAATTACCATTTTGGCAACATAAACACATATACTCGTAGAAATAATAAAGAGAACACATATTCACGCATAATGTAAATTATTACCAGGTAAATTCCTTTTCACAGAAGTTGAATGACTTGAATCAGAGTTTATCTTCATATCAGTATCTGCGGGTTCTGCTTCAGCTGAATTATAATGACCAACCACATCAACATGAACATCCTCCACTTTATTAGGAAATTGGTCATCAACTTGTTCCTTAAATTCTGGTTCAGCATCTGATTGTTTTACATCAAACACATCGTCCTCCATTAAATCATCTCCAGAGCTTCGGTCCAGATTTAGTTTTTCAGAACCCAAATCCTCAGTATCAATGCTCTTACCATTTCCTTCATCATTCATATTGTCAAGTTGTTTTACATCCACTGAATCAGGGACATCACTGCTGGGTGAAGATTGTACTATCTCAGCCTTAACATCTAATTCTCCAGGTATTACATCTACATTTAATTCATTTTTCTCAATAATGGAGATAGGGTCACTAGAAACAAAATTAGGTGTTACTTGAAACCCTGAATCAGAGTCGACCTCGGATACCTGCACGGATGAATTTGATTGAACAGATTTGAAATCATCATTTTCCTTCTGAACTGCAGAGCATACCACATCTTCATTCTGAATCTCAATAGTACCTTCCTCTGAAATTGGAAACCCTTCACAATGGGACAATGTCGCCAAATCTCCATCATTATGTGTAAGACTCAAAGGTTCCTCAGGCATAACAGCCTCATTTCCCAAAACTGTTGTTTCAGCAGCATGAGCTACAATCTCTTCCTGCATAACAGCAGCTTCGTGAACCACATCGAATTCCACAACCTTGACCTCAGAAAATGAATCTTTTCCATCATTGTTTTCCACAGAATCATTAGTCTTCTTGGAAACAAGTGATTCTTCTTTAGCTTGGTCAGATGGTATACCAGATAAGTTATCATCATCTGAATCTTTTGTAGAACTTTCCAAATCCATCCTATAAGCTTCATCGAGACGTTTTATGAGTTCTTCTTTCAACCCCCTAGTAGTTAATTTACGTTTCTTGAGTTCCTCCTTCAGCTCAGTGACCTTCCACTGGTCAAGAGACCGACCATTAATAATGGCATACGGTGATGACATTTTAAGTATTGGTGCCTGCACAAACATCCAACACAATGTTTATTTCTAAGTAGAAGAATTCGAGAAAAAAAACAAAATATCGTTTTGAACAACAGTATATGTTAAAAATGACAACAGAAACTCAACCAGAATAATTTTATTTGACGCAACATATGTGTAGGAAATGAGAAGTCAAAAACAACGGTTTGATAACAGAACCTTCTAAATATATAGCTGAACCCCCAACCTAGAAATTTCCGAAACCCATGTAAATAACGAGATAAAGACCAAAAACGAAATTATATACTGGAAAATTAACATAATCACAAATTTCTTATTCCCCATTAAAAATAAGCGAATATTCCTCTGTCAAAAAAAAACTCACGAAAGTGATTTACGTAGAAGCTTTGGACCGATTAGAAAAATCTCACACTTCCTGCGGGATTAATGCGTGAACATACAATTTCCTAGTTTCAACAAAACACGAAACGACCATCAGAGAAAAAAATGAAACATATATCAAAAAGCAAACATATCATCGAGCAAAGAAATGAACAGATTTCCAATCCCTAGTCTCCAAACGGAAATGGAGGATGAGCGCAAAAGCTAGGGCACAAATTCATATGGTCCAGATGAAAGTAAAAGAAAGCAATTCTGGCCTATGAGCATAAACCCGCAACATCGGTTCGTAAAACTCCGCATAAATTGGGCCTTCCCTTGAAGCCCAATTACTTTTATATTACCAAATTCCAACAAAACCCATATCTTAAATTCTGTTTTAATATTAAATAATCCTTTCAATCTTCTTACAAAACCCACCCTTTCCCAATAATTTTATTTATATTTCAATATTCCCATTATTATTATTTGATTTTGTTTGTATACTTTCTAAAGAGGTGTGACAAAGATATAATAATCGTGAATTTATAAATATATTTAATAAATTATGATATATTGATGGTTATTTATATAAAAATATTAATATACTATTATATAACATATAATAAACATAATCATATTATAATTATTAAAAATAAAAATAAATTAATCATTTATTAAATCATGATTACATCATAATAATAAACGCATCGTAATTTTGTTTATGTTAAAAAATATAATTTAAAGATATCACTACACCTTGCCGATATTGTTAATGGTAGAATCAAACAAATATATTTTTTATCTAAATATTTTATTTGTATTTCCCCTAAAATAACCATTAAAAATAATTTGAATTTATTTTTCAAAAGTAATAACTTGGATCACTGCCATACATTCTCATTTCTTAAACAATCCAGCCAAGTTAAGTTCTCATCGAAAAACATCGTGTTCCATTCCAAGAAGTCTCCGGATCTTGACGTCCATAACGAGCTACGAGTCATCTGATTCCAAAAAATGTCATTTTCCTCTTACAAAGTACATAAAAATAGCTTCTACTTACCTTAGAGGGAAGTATCTCAGCTTGTAAATGATCATTTAGAATGACATTCTCCTCAATGTTCAAACTTGAATTCACCCTATTCATTTCCATCAATCTCTATAAATCATTACCAAATCTAACTATCTTTCCTTTATAAAAAAAACTTATGGACCTTGAGTCGAGGGTATTGTATGAATCATGAACGGGCATGTGGGTCCCATCCGAGACTAGATTAAACTTTGACTGGTCAAATCCGAACATCTCTTCATCCTCCATTCCATGAAAGCTTCTTTCTTGAACTAAATTATGGACTAACATCTCCCCAACTTGGGTACTAATCAAAGGATCATGTTGCATCATCATATGATCGGAAAAACCGAAGTTTGCGGTTCCCTTCGTATTTAAAGCGATCTAAAAAACACGAGTAATAGTAAATTTCGATGAAGCTACAATGTAAATGTAGCATACTCTAAAACTAACTTGTGCAGCCATGACTCTATCTAGAGAATTAGTCAAGTTTCGTTCACACCATGATAAGCGATGCAACGAGAGCTCTTCTCCGGGGTTCAGTTCGAAGTCCCTAAACAAACGAGCTGCAACAATCATCGAAAGCTTATAAATTATAAAGTTTTCCAACTTGCCTCAAATTGGCTTCTAGAATTTGCAGTTCAAGATCACTCTTCTTAATTTGAAGCTCAAGATTCTGTTTTAAACAGAAAAATTAACAATAAAAACCATATTATTAAGAGACATAGAGACAATCGAATCCTCGTACCTCAATTCTAATATCCGAGTTGTGATACGAAGTAGAAAGATCGACGAAAACCGAAGAAAGAAAACTTATTCAGATTTTATTACATCAACAAGGCTAATGAATAAGGAAAAACTAACTGTTTATCGAGGAAATGAAGCTTGCTGCTGTCACCACTGAAATGATCAAGATGCCTTAACTGCTGAATCCTTCCCTGTAAAGAATCACTACATTTGCTGATGACAAAGGAAAAAGTGAGTTTAGTTACATGGTAAAATACGTGGATTTTAATATGGAAGTGTTCTTACTTGAGTCTCATTTCAATAGGGAGATCTGCGTAACGCTGGATGACATCTTCGATCCTGGAAAAGACGATGATTTTAATAGAATCCCACATCGGAATAAGATGATTATACGAAAGAAAACAAACCTCTTTCGATTCGAATACTTGGTTATACGGCCGGATGGGGAGAAGGCGACAAACGCAACATCTACATCGCAGCACACTGCAATTTCATTAGCCTTCTTAATCAAACTAGTTCTTCGTTTAGAGAATGTCACTTGACACTTTGTTTGGTCATTGATTTTCTCTATTTCGATTTTTCTTCCCATTTCAAGTCTCACCAATTTTAGTCACTCATGTGTTTAGGCTTCTAATATATAGCTTTCTTTGCTTCACAGATTCCTCGTACAAGATTTATCAAAATTACAAAAAATCTAATACAATAATACTATAACCTCATTCAATACATTCAAAGTGTAGGGATTCCCTTAAAAACATCAAATATTCCGAGATTCGATTTCGATTTCGACTTAAGGTGCTGTACAACAAGATGTAAAGGAATTTGTGGGCAGTTAAAGCGAGATGGGGCGCTGGGATTCTGTGTGGCTTGGGATATAGAAAGTCATTGAAGTTCATTTGTCAAGAGTTTGACCATATACAAAATTGTAATGACGTGCATTTTAAGGTCATAAAAACATCCACTCTTCTTACATTAATTTGTTTCAACACATGGGGGAGTTAACGTGTATTCAATGTCTAGGGTGCCCCGCTTTGTGCGTAACCCAATTCTACAGTTGAGGATAAACGAAAGAAGAGAATTATCCGTTTACTTTATTTGGAAACAACCTACGGGGCTACGTAAACATCAAAAGAACAACTCTCAATCATCACCCAAACTTCTTTTCATTTGGTTCTCCACAATTTTCTATCAAGAAGTGACTTGAATTACAAGACAATCAATCCCTTTTGCATGTCAAGAATATCCCTTTTTCATGCATTCTCCTTTCTTTATAAATATATGAACATAACCCAATTTTCTACCATAAAAAATGGCTGGGAGAAATGTTTATACCTCTCCACCTGAAATTGTCTTCTTTGATTTAGAGACTACAGTTCCGATCAGAACCGGACAAGGCTTTTGCATCCTCGAGTTTGGGGCGATAGTTGTGTGTCCAAGAAAGCTAGTAGAACTTGAAAGTTTCTGCACATTGATAAGGCCGGAGAACATGATGGCTGTACCGATTAGATCGGCACGGAGTCAAGGGATTACGCGTGATCATGTAGCTAATGCACCTCGGTTTGAAGAAGTTGCTGATGAGATCTTCAAGGTTCTTGATGGAAGAATATGGGCTGGACACAACATAAAAACCTTTGATTGTGTACGAATCAAAGAAGCCTTCGCTGAAATCAACAGGCCTGCACCGTCTCCTGCCGGGATCATTGATTCTCTTGGAGTTCTAAGGGAGAAGTTTGGAAGGAGAGCTGGGAATATGAAGGTCTTGTGGATTTCTTAAAGCTTTGGTTTTTTCAGTTCCTTATAATACTGACCAAATCTTGAAATCTTCATTAGATGGCTACTTTGGCAGCTTATTTTGGTCTTGGTCAGCAGATCCACAGGTAAATTGGAAGTTTTCTGATCAGCCCTGAAAAAAAAAAGTAATGAATAAGATTGTCTTGTTTTCAGGAGCCTAGAAGATGCAAGAATGAACTTGGAAGTCATGAAGCATTGTGCCACTGTATTATTCCTGGTATCAACTCTAACAAAATACACTATTCTTTTGTATTGCTACATGAACTCTAACAAGGAAATAATACTATATCTAGGAATCAAGCCTGCCTCCAGGGGTAATGAACAGGCAACAATGTTTAAAAATTCCATCTGTGACTACGAGAAGCAGAAGCATGCAGCAAGCATACATGGACAATTTGAAGAATATCAATAACTTACCCATCACAGGGAAAGAAGAAAACAGGAGGAAATCTGCATCAACGAGTTCATCTGCACATCGTAGGGCCCTTCCTTACGCTAGAGAAGGCCTGGGAAAGGTTCAAACATTTTAAAAACTTGCTTGACTTGAAATATATTCTTTGATCATGATAATGATTTGGGTTTAAAATTTGGCAGATTACGGATACAATGAAAAATAACATACTTGCATACGCCAATAGCCGTCCATTCAACAATGTGCTGAGGCACACCCGGTCACTGATTCGATGATGCCCTGCAATAGATAGATTGTAGGAGTAGGGCTTAGTTTCAATTCATTCATGTACATTGTACAGTGATTAATAGAATTCTTCTTTGATAACTTACAATAAAACCTTACACTTAAGGGGCAAGAAGGCATCACAGATTCCACCACAGCCACCGTTACGTCTCTTTATTGTTTCGGTAATTCTGCGAATATCACATTACCTGGTTTTGAAATGATAATTTTGATGCATCTTGAGATAGTTGGATGTTATTGAAGAATCATAGTAGTCTTCTAAGTTGATATTGTAAACTTGGCAAGAGATATAACTCAAAAGTTTGGAGAACAACTGAAAATTTGCAAAAATAAGTATGTCCTATTCTACTTTGAGCACAATCTTCATGAACTCGTAAACCAAGTAGCTGATAGCAGCTGATGGTAAAACCTGAAAGTTACAAAGGTAAAGATAAGAACTTTTTCAAATGATCTGCGTTTCATATTAAGCAGTAGAAGGAACGTCTAACCATGCGAATATATGTACTAATCATGCAAATTCAGGTCCACAGCCGCAAGAATTCAAGTCTTAAAACGAAAAGAATATTCACCTGTAACAAACTGGGGATTACTCCGGCATACAATGCAGAAATTCCTCCTTCCTCGACTATCTTCAAAAGGGTTGGTAACGAGCCCATCTTCGTAGCACGAACTTGCATCTGAAGTTGTCTTCGAACAACTTCAAATGGATATGTAGCAGCTTCTGCACAAGCACCAGCAATAGCTCCATATAGTAAAGTTCTAATAGGCCCCAACTCAAGCTGATCCACAGCACTTAATTCATCTCCTTGTTGTTTCATATTTTGAATCCTTTTTTGACCTTCCGGTGATCGCAAGTACGTTGATTTTAATATGTCATAAACTCCATAGAAGACGGATCCAGAAGGTGCCATGCTAATTATGGAGGGAACTAGGCCTTTATACAGGGAAAAGAATCCTTCAGTTTTTATCATATGTCGAAAAGCACCAACTAAACCACCCATGGCCTCACCACCCTGTGCTACAATAACTGTCCTAATCTGCGATTGTAGGCAAAAGCAAAGAAATATCAACCGATAACTCAAAAAACAGCCCTAGATTGTGATAAAACGTTTACTTACAGTGTCCATAGGAATACAGAGAATGGTCGCTGTAATTCCGGCAGCAGCACCAGCAATGAACCTTTCTAGATTCGTTGTCTCATCATTGCCAGTCCATTTTAGCAGCTGATTTCTATACGTATCATAAGCATAGAAATTGATAGCCTTAAATGGTGCTGTGCGTAGAATATTGAGAGAGTTCCCTTTCCAAAATCCTCTGAGCCCTTGAGTGTCTGCTATTGATTTGATAACCTCAAAAAGACTCCTTTGTTCACCACGAACCATATATTCGAGTTTTAATCTCTCCAATGGTGCAACGAAAGTTCTGGTGCAAATTTTCAAACAGTTTCAAGGCATAATTAATACGAGAATGAACCTTCCAAATCAAGTCAATGAATTATCAAAAAGTAACTCCTTTCTTAATGCAAACCTTGAGATCATTGCAGCCACAGCACCTGCCCAGAGATGCTTCGCGGTATTCAATGCTCCTCTTTTTCTTTGTTTCAAAAGAAAACTTTGTTCTTTTTTGACAATCTCATTCAGACACACCGTTTCGTTCTCATCCTCAGTTTCACGGTCACCGTTCTTCTCCTTCAGATCACCCAAAATACTACCTTCCGACCAATCCCCACCAATATTATCATTGATTGAAGACGTTGTTATACACACGAACCCATTCCGCTTCCATATCCCGCTGATTACTTTCCCCCTCCGTCTCTTCACAGCAGAAGACCCCATCGTCCTAGAGGAATCGTGCCTTGTAGACATCAAAGAAACAAATGACGCTGGCGCGGAATCTTCTAAAAACAAACCGCCGATCAAACGTGAATCACACCTAGGCAGATCACCACAAACCCCGACCAACCCCCCAACATAAATCTCCAGATTATGCATTTCGGAATAGAAAGTCTGTACGAAGAGTGAATCGCTCTAGAATTTGTATAAAGAATCTATTTCGTTACCCAGAGAGAATACGAATAGGAGAAATGAGCACCATCAAGAACGGCGATTACCCTTTTCTCTGTTGACATCGCGGGTTCAGTAGTACATTTGGCGGTAATTGCAGTTCCAGGCGTTGTTGCAATTCACGAAAAATTCGGGTTTTGTGCAATTCTCAGTAGAATTAGGTCGAGAATGACATTGGAAAGTTATTTTTCTCCTTGTTTCCGTCCTGAAGTTGCACTAAATTTTTGAACACAGAAGAGCATCACGAATCCAAACCGGGAATCTTCTCATATTTTTCCTTATTAACCATGTTACCGTGCATTCAATTTTTTATTAATTGTTTTGTGTGGGTTTAAAATGATTCTTCTAAAATTAAAAACTTTTGTGTTTCCATTTATTTTATTATAAGTTTAATAAATATATCTATAAACTTTAAAAATACCAGTGATATATTTAAAACATTAATGTGTTAGCTTTTAAGGTATCAAATATAAAATTAAAAAACTTAGAAAATATATTACAATTTTTTAAAGTTTAAGGATAAACCATGATAATAACTTATATTGTTATTTTGCAATTTTTAAGCTTTGGAAACATAACTAATTTATTAAATATTATGTATTTAGTCAACTTATTATGGAAAATTATATTATGGGCTGATTTATCATAACAAAGTGGCCTAAATGGTGTCGTAGAATCAGTCAACCAGGCCCATTATTCTCCTGGGGACCCATTAAATATTAAATAGCTATAAATTTCCAAATTCCAGTGGGCCAGCTCCCAGCCCCACTCCATGGTTCTTCATTGTTTCTAATTTCTGTTCCCAAAATACCCTCTTAATGTCATTTGCCACATTTTGGTATGGTAAGATAGTCTGACTCATAGTTCGAGACAATTTATATGTTTCTAAATGATTATTTGGCATATAAATACCCTAATATAAATACGTGTCCTAGGGGTACAAAAATTGAAGTATATTAACAAACATTTGTTTTGCTTATTTTACTTTATGGGGGTGACAAGTTGCTGTTTATTATTGAGGAATGATACCTACCACATTCCCCAGGCCTTTGCGGGCGAATTCTATCCAGCCAGTGAAGGTGACTTTTCTTTTTTGGTTTTATTGCACTTTTTGGCCCACTTATTAACGCATTGGTCTACCTCAAGATCCCCCTCAAAGGGACAATCGCAAGACCCAACGTCACCAGCCTGGCATCCTGCCGCTAATAAAAACCTTAAATAATATTTTAATTTCTGTTTTATTACAAAATATAAAAAAAACGAATTTGGTGTATATTTCAAATGGGGATTCGATGTTTCAACTGTCCTAGTATGGAACGGTAACATTCCGTTTTAAATATTGGATACAGATACAGCCTGGCATGATGTTGACGTTGAAGTCTTTTTTATTCAGATAAATAAACAAGGTTTTTATTCTTTGAGATTGAGCCTATATATACTGAGTCACAGGGAATTGAAACGGTTATCCTGATCTTCGAGGTGCGGATAAGCGTTTCCCCAAAAATCAGCGTCATATGCTACAATTTCAACTACGCAGACGGAGTTGGAACAGAGAATACGGTTTATTCAGGAAGTAGCCTGGTTTGTTTTGTTGCTGTGAACTTCATCGGAGGTCGGAGTCTCAATTATCTCTGTTGATATGGCGGTCGATTCAGGTGAAGAGGTGTGCGATTTCTGTTTTCTTGATTCTTTTGCTGTTCTTGAATGCGTTTTTCTTGATTTAGTTTGTCATTCTCTAGCGATTTCCTTGTTGATTCAGGTGACGAGGTGGTGCGATTTCTGTTTTCTTGATTTTTTTGTTGTTCTTGAATGCGTTTTACTTGATTTAGTTTGTCATTCTCTAGCAATTTTCTTGTTGATGTATAAATATGAGTATATTTAGAAGTAATCGAGTCAACAGATCTGACATTCTAGTGATTTATGCACTCTGCACAAGAAAATTCCGTTTAATGTTCATTTGAATTACTTTGCGTTTTGTAGACTTCATTGTTCCTTCTTCGCTGTCATTTTCTGCATTACTTTTTTCATCATAATTTCGTTGTTTGTATTCCTCCTTTTGGCTTTTAATGTGATTGCAATTACCTCTCTTCCGAAGTTATCATTTCTCATTTCCTTGTTGGTTTATAAATACGAGTCTAGCTAGAGCGTATTGAGCAACAGATGTAACATTGCAGTGATTTGTAGATGAAAACCTGTCGAGAAATGCGTTTTAATTACTTCATTCTTGTTGATTGTATGGCATTGGTTCTTCGTCAACCTTAATTTCATTGTTTTTCCTCCTTTTGGCCTTTAATGTAGTTTCCATGTTATCGCTTCGTAATTTATCATTTCACAGAGACTTATTTGTTTCTTTTTATGACTTTTGTGTTCTATCAGTGCCACAGTTTCCATACAGTGATGATATTTCCCGAGGGAAGGACTGACCTGCAATGTGAGCCGCATCTCAATATGACCTACATAGAAGTTCCCAACATGATGAAGAGCGAGATGTCCTTGAAAAGCGAACCTAATCAGGTTAATGGGGAAAAACCTAAGGTTGATATATTGAAACACTATGTGCCACACATCAAAGATATAGAGAAAGGAAAGTCAGATCATTCTAAGTTCACTGAAGATTGCTTAAGCAAATTGAAAAGTGAAACTACAAAAGAGGTGTGTGTCGTCCTCTCTGGCCTAATGTCCATTTCAAACATTAGCAGTTTTTCTAGTGAATCATTATAATCCCATTTTGAGACGCAAACTTACCATACATGTTTTCGCAGAGGTCGTTGTTCAGAGATTTATGCTTGCAAATAGGGGGAAAAGTCACGCACCTGTTGATTAACCATGGCACTGAGTTACCCAAGTTCACATTAAGAGGTACCCTCAGATTTCATTTTCAACTATGATGCATCCATGATGGATGTACATTTTTACGTCAAAATTCATCAGTATTCTGCTGCCAGAGTTATGTTATCCATTATTCTTCCGCTTTATTAGAGTTTGCATGATTCAAGCGTCATTTTGTAGTAAGTATTAGTTGCACATTTAGAAATCTGCTAACCAGTCACATGCTAAAATGTTTTAAATTTTCCACTTTTCTTGGCATCTAAAATATATTTTCTGGCAGATAGAGGTCATGTAAGGAAGTACAAGCGTTCCTATTCCTTCAATTCAAGAAGAGTACTGCTCCTATCATCAGCCTTGTAAGTAGAAACCAAATATATGGTCATGAATCACTTTGAAATTGTGCCAAACATAAAAATCAAATACTGATTTGGTTTTTATTTTTAATGTCTAGGAATGTGCATAGCTGATTTTGTTTTCCTTTTCAGGTCCATACTGGGGACGATACTTTTAATATATCTCACACTTCGAGTCAGACAATTTGGTAATGTTTGAAACTTTCATTCACCAGGTAAATGTTTTTTAGCTACAATATTTTCGGTCTTTTGACATGGAAATGATCTGTAAATGGGAGGCCCTCCCCCTTACGCCAGTATTTGCTTTTATGGCTTATAAATTTGATGTTTTTGAATGATGCGAGATGCTTAGTTTAGGATGCATCCTTACTGTTTTAGTGCTTCTTTTAAAAGTGTTGATAAGGATGTTTAGTTTGAACTTTCTTAAAATTATTAACGAATGAACGCTATTTTTCTAGAAACAAATTAAACTCTTACGTTATCTGTTCATTTTTATCTGTTTAATATGCAATAAAATGAGCCTAATTGGTATATTGGGCGTAATTTTATAAAATATTACGCTTATAAAGAAGCAGGTTGGGCAGCTAAGTTTTTTTGCTTTGTTTGGGCTAAAAATCAACGCTTTGGACTAAAAAATACTGGGCCGTGAAGCAAAATATAGATTGTCGAACATACTGTGTCACTAAGTGGAAAGTAATTAAGCCGGTTCTTCTACAAATGTAATTTTACTTATTTTGATCACAACATTGCTTGAATTCAGTTTCTTTCCTTGCTGTTCTGTGTCAATGTTTGTTCTTCTCACTGTAGATTATCAGTACTACTGATAAGAGAAAACCCATAAGACGAAGTGGAAAAGACTATACAGAAAGCAAAAGCACAGGTAAATGACGCATTGTAGCAAGATGAAGATCATTAATTGACAGTAAACTTTCGGTAGTTCAATTTCGACAAATTGTAAAAGAAATTCCATCTTTTATTAGATCAATGATCTCCAAATCCTCATCTGCAATTATTCAACACAAAAGTTCACAGACAAAAACAAAGATCCCTCACAGAGAGTAAACGGCTTCCGGCGAATCGGAGTTGACCCGTATTCCGCCATCCGAGTTACAGTAGTTTCTGAAAGCGTAGAGAGTATAAGGAAAGGCATCAGTTGCCAGCCACTGATCAATACTGAATCTACGGTCAGCACACGTCTTCCCCCATCCTTTAACACTAACCTCCAAAGCTATGCAGTTCCAGCCGGCGTGGCTTCCAGTTCCGTCGGATGTAAGATTCAGAGCACAAATTGGCCCATTCAAACAAGGACCAGTCCCACTAAAAATATCAACACTTCCTCTCTCGAAATAATCATGGCCATTAGGCATAACGCCGCCCCACGTCTCCAGATTCTTGATCCGAATACCAGATCTGGAAGCTGTATAAAAAGTCGCGCTGATATTGGCGTTCGTTCCCGCCCCGATAATTGAACCGGTACTTACATACACTGTGTAGACGCAATCTGGATCCTTCTTTTCGGATCAAAGAAGAAAAAATGACGATATTTTAGTTTCCAAATCGAAGAGAATAAAATTGAGATTACATACAGATGTGGAAATGGCGATGAATGAGCAGAAGACAATGAGAAAGCACAAGACACGCTTGACCTCCATAGCCAATGATACCAGACAACAATGTCAATACACCTTGTAAAATTGCATCTTTGTCTGGCTGGGCCTTCAAATAATAATCTAATTTAAAATTAATTCCCTTTCTCATCAACTTTTTATTATAAATACGTGTACATACTTTTACCCATAAATTCAAATATACTATAATATATTTTATTATATTATTAATAGTATGAGAATTGAATAACTGTAGAGATGGGTCTGGTATTAAAATATTTTTGAAAGGGTGTCGGCAGACCAATAAGAATTGGATAATTGACCGCTCGCCTGCGGTTATTATTACTATTAATCAGACGTCAGTGATTTGGTTTAATTACACTGGACAGTGGGCCCCACTATATTATCCCCTTTTAATTCAATTCCATTTCTAGATTAATTTGTTCATAATTTTATTTATTAATAAATTAATATCTAATTGTCATAATTAAACAATTAAATTTAAAATCTTTTAAACTATCTGGAATTCATTCAGTTAATTCATTTTTAACTTTTATTATAGTTATAGTTGTTTAAATCAATATTTTTAAATTGCGGTTGAACCGGTTTGACTGTTAACCGTATATTTCACGATTCAGTTCAAATTGAATTGTTCTAGTTTTGTATTTTTTTTATTTTTGAATAAAATTCTTATGAATTTGTTTCATTTTTCATATATTGATGAAATTTCATCTTATATTATATTATAAAGTAACATAATAATTTAATGATCTTATGAAAATTATGATAAAATTAAATCTTTTTTAAAGTTTTTACGATTCAAACCTGTTCGAACCACAATCTGAACCGGTTCTTAGTGACCAGACATTTTCTGATTCGATAAAAATTATTGGTTTAAAAATATAGGTTTAAATACATTCATATTACTATGAATATGTAACTTTCTGCCTACTATTAAAGTTTCAATTTTATTTGTTATGTGTCATTTATATGTTTACTATGATTTGTTGTTGAATATTTAAAGCATTATATACATCAAAACTTACCCAAATCTTAAATTATGATATTTCATTTGACAATCACGATTATTCAAACAAATAGCAACACAAATACTAAATTCTATGAAGCAACACATTCTCGTAAACCCGGTCTAACATTCTCGTTAAGTTTCATGATTCCAAGAAACATAACCCGATATACCAACACCATACCGAAAAGAATACCAACATCGACCCACTTCGAATATCCATCGACTTGCCAAATCCTTCTTAATATCTCATCACCAAATATATTTGAACTCTCTCCATTCATCTCATTGGAGAAAACCAAACCTTTAAACTCATTCTTATAAAATCCTTGAGATGCATATTTTTGGAATGAAATATAATGCATTGGATACTTCCATATAATCTTCGGAATATCGTGTGGTTTGCAGAAGAACCCTCCGTTAAGAACCATTATCCCGAGTACTCCGGCACCGGAGATTATTCCCATTAAGAAATTCGGTACGATCGCAGCGATGTTCATCATAAGACTCTCGACTACGAGTAGAGACATGAAGAGAACTAATGAAAAGTATGTGAAATGAGATATGCTTCTTTGTAGACCAGCTAAGTAATAAGCTATTAAACCAGGGAGAATCGAGTTTAGAAGTAAGTATGGAGTCGAAGAACATATGTTTCCGATGAGGTACGCCGTTACGCTATAGTGCCCGTTTAGCCTTTCCCGCTTGAAGATCTACATCAAGACGAATAAATATCATTAGTAACTCCAACATTATACTTTATGCATTCGAAACGAAGATTACTTTCATCTCTTCAATGAAAGATGGGAAGCTTCCGATTGTAACGAAGGTTAAGAACGCTGCAACGAATAATATCATCGAGCCTCTAGCCTGTGAAAAAAACGATGAGATGAGATGTGATGCTCGGAAAAGGGAAGTGTAAAACGGGTATGACCTGAATTGAGCCATAACTATGATCCAATTGGTAAAAAACTGTTCCAATGCATATGCATAGAATAATGTATACTCCAAGACGAAGCCAGTGATATCCGAGATCACGAAACATGTTAACAAAAGATCGTTTCGTTAAGACTACACATTGTGTAGTGAATCCAGCTCGGCTTCCTTTTGATCTCGGTAGCTGTGGGATTACTTCTTGTTTCTGAAAATTGGAAACAAAATAAATATATCACTTGATTCACAAACCTCAGATGTTAATCAAACCTTTGTGCATATGATTTCTACTCGGTTCTTCGCTTGTTCATAAGCCTCGGAAGATTCGTATGCATTTGCGAGAATACGGATTGCATCTTCAGCTGTTGTATTTCCGAATCCTTGTTCTAAGTCCTGATGTTAGAACAAGAACTGTATGAAGAAGAATGAGATAAGTGTAGGGTTAAGTTTATTTATACTTACAATATCGAAGTCTTTGTTAATTGTCTTGAGGAAATGATCAGATGGATTCTTCAAGCTCGGACAAGGGAACCCGTTTGAAGCAAAAAACTGAAACAAAACAAAGCATCTGAGAAATCTACGTTAACAGAGAAATTGTAATGAAATATGACCTGATTTGTAGCATAAGCAGAACCAAAATAGATCATTTTCCCTTCAGACAAAAGACAAAGACTGCTAAAAAGCTCAAAAACTTCTCCACTTGGCTGATGAATCGAGAAAACGACAGTTGTTCGATCTTGTTTAGCGAGATTAGTTATATGTTTCATTACATGGTAAGAAGCAGCACTGTCTAAACCGCTTGTGGGTTCGTCGAGAAACAGAAGCTTTGGTCTTGTTAAGATTTCAATACAAATACTAACTCTTCTCTTTTGCCCTCCGCTTAGACCTTTTATGTTCCATCCTCCTATTGTTGTGTCGATTGCGCTGCTTAAACCCATCTCTCTGATAATCTCCTCCGCCCGTTCCTTCTTCTCAGATTCAGACATCTTTTTGGGAAGTTGGAGAAGAGCTGAGTAATAAACAGCCTCACGTACAGTCAATGTCGCCATTAATGTATCTTCTTGAGTTACATAAGCCTGTATCAATTCATCTTTATTCAGTCTATTTACCGTAAAGAAAAGAAGATGTTTTTTTCTTACAGAAGTTCCATAGGCTAAAGCTTGTTTCTTTCCGTTGATGAAGATATCTCCGGTTTGAGTCATATTTGAAGCTAATCTTCCAGACAAGGTATCAAGAAGAGTAGATTTGCCACAGCCGGAGGGTCCCATGATAGCTACGGTTTCTCCAGGCTGAGCGTAGCCGGTGACTCCTTGAAGTATCGGCCAGCGGCGTTCCTGGCCTTCGACGGCGACCTTGGTGGTGGTTTTCTTGGCCGGAACTGTAACCCATACATCTTTCCATGTCAAGTATATTCCAGCAGCATTTTTTCTTTCAGTTAATTCTTCTTCTTCCAGTATTTCTAAACGTAAGAAGGATGAAAGTGGAACCTCAGCAGCCATTGGATTCTCAGGTTAAACTTGCAAATATGAACACAAAATGCCATTTTATGGATGATTGGTAGAATGCATTAAAATTCTGATTTTAGTACTGTATCTATATAAAATATAGATTTTATTATATTGTCAAAAATAATTGCTTTGTAATTATATGTATATACATATTTTTAAGTAAGTTCATTTCTTTAGACTATTGAATCATTAATTTAGCCATTGAACTTTAATCTATGAGAGGTGTTTTTAGCATCTATTTAAACTTAAATATTGTAAATATAATGTTGTAATAATCCTCCAACTTTAATAAGTTTTAATGATCCTCAAACTTTTTATATTTGTAATTTTGACCCCTAAAAATTCAAAATCATAATAATTTGACACTAATGTTCATTAATATTTTAAACTTATCAATAGTTTTTGTTTTATGATTTTTATCAAATATTTTAAAACTAGGCTATTATGCAATTTTTAAAAAAATTGGATATTATTTTCGAATATTATAAAATTGTGTGCATAATTTTATGATTTATATATGAAGTAAATAATTGGGGGTTTAATTTTGACAGTTGAGTGTTCGATTTAATTAGAGTGGGACCCACCCATTCTTTAACAGTGACATGGTACGCCAAACTTTGATTGATCAATTACCCTATGATGTGGAGTAAAATTTTACACTAACAATGTCATATTCTACAAAAAATAAAAAATAATATTATTTTTTCTTTCGTTTTATTTTTATTATTGAATAATTTTGCTTTACAAATATAGTACTGATTGGCAGTTTGAATGGACAGCTTTTTTGATAGGTCGGTTTCTATAAACCTTGAAATCGACCTCTTATTTTTTTATATAAAAAAACAATAAAAAGATGATGACAAGGCACAACTTATAATTTAAAAAAAAATCGTAGACTGATTTCTATATTATAGAAATCGATCTATATAAAAAATCTATTATTTCAACCAGAAAATCAATGTTATATTGTAAATATAAATTAATTCAGTGATTTAAATAAAATCAAATAAAAAATAATGTTATTTTTTATTATAATAATTTGTGACGTTGGTAGCTTTATCAAAAAAACTCCTAAAACATGGAAGGGTGAATGCACCGAATGCCAGAATTTTTTTAATTAAAAAAAGATGAAAAATCAAAAATATTTTGTTTCATCATTCAATTTACGGGTGTATTTTATTTTTATAAATAATGTAATTAAATAAGTGTACTTTATTGATTAAGATTTAATTATTCAATAAATTATATATATACTAATAAATATAATAACGTGATCCGTGGTACTATATTATAATTAGTACAACGTATGGATTGGACGATCCGAATAATAAGGTATGAAGATATGTTGCATATAGCAGATTAGACCCTGAAAAATAGTTAATTATTATTTGGTCCTCTACAAGGTCCATTGGGCTTCAATTTGAGACAATTCTGTAACACAAAACAGAGGATTAGTGAATTACCTAATCTTACTGATACTTATGAAGGATCTTGGCGCAGTTGGGCAATGGAGTTTTCTTGAGGAAACCCATGGAGTTCGCGAAACGGGCGTTTGAGCTCATGCCGTTGTTGGATGTTAGGATTACGCGTGCTCTGTTGCGGTCATCGCTGGGAATATTGCATTCTTTGTCTGGGCTGTTTACCAATACGGTGTCGCAGTAATCATCGCCGCGGTCCTCTTCCACCTGAATCAAGTAATGTCCGGCGGAATTTGTGATCGCCTCCTTTGTGTATGTAATCTCTGAGGTCTTCCTGCTTTTGCATTCTACTCTAACAGTTGCGCCTATAGATTACAAATAAAACGTTGGAAAATTAAAAAAACAGCTCTCTCAGGCAATTTACCAAACACCTTGGCTGCAGAAATGTGTAAAGTATACAGAACAGAGTTTTGAGATAAGATCAAACAACGATATAAATAGAAGAATGGAAGCAGCCAATAATAGACACTATCTTAGAAGAAAAACATCAAATATGAATGAGACCAATTCCCCACTCTCTTTAACAAACAGCAATTTTTGTGGAAGAATTATTCAAAATACGTGTAACCAAGAAAACGATAGAATAAGAAGGTCACCGGAGATGTATGTTGACGCAGATGTCTCAAAGCCACAGCGGCAGGTATCGCAGTACACAGACCCCTTGAGCAGAAGGGGTTCATTCCCATTGGAACTGGCGCTACAGAGAGATGATACAGCGAACAATGCGATTAGCACTACAAAAATATTCGCCATTTGCCGATCCTTCCGATTCACTGTGAAAGTTATGAGAGAAAAGCAAATTTGGTAGCGTATGTATAATGGAATTCTCACCGGCGTACAGCAAGAAAAATCACATGAACCGACGTGATTAAGGTCAAACCGCGTTATGTTAAATCTCCCACCAATTTCGGGTAGTGGGACCCATAACTTTGACATTGGGCTTTACAAAACTCAGTTTATTAATTGGGCTGCCCAATCAGAATCTTAAATACCAACTCGAAGCCCAATATATATTCTAAAATAAGAAATTAAATAAAATTTGAAATCCTGAATAAAACCCCGTCCCCGTGCTTTTCAATTCAACGTTGCTGAGAGCAAGGGTGAGAGCTTCGAAGAGGATGAGATAATTGAACCGGATGCGGTTGAATTGCTAGCAGAATACTTCCGTTTCTGTGATATGTGCGGTAAGGGACTCAAATTAGATGCCAATTTGAGGATGCACGTAAGGGCTTAAGGTAATCAGTTCAAAAACCCTGAAGCTTTAGCCAAGCCAGGGAAAGGCGGTGATTTGCTCAGCACAAGGGTAAATTCTCCTATCCTTTTGTGGGTTGTAAATTGTAATAGAAACAATCAGCACAAGAAGTTCAGGCCAATGAAAAGTGCGATTTGTGTGAAGAATCACTTCAAGAGAAGCCATTGTCCCAAAATGTATTCTTGCACAAGGTGCAACAGAAAGAGCTTTCAGTTATGTCGGATTTAAATAACCATTTTCACTGTTGGGAAAGTAATGGAAATGTTCATGTGGGACAAAATTTTCAAGGAAGGATAAGCTGTTTGGCCCCATATAGCTCTCTTTGAGAGCCATATGCCTGCGGTCATAGATGATGCCCAGGAGGAGAAGGGCGGCTGTGCGTGCCATATGAAGAGGTGATTGAGAATAGAAATCTTAACTTAAACAGGTTCTTTGATGGGTTTGATTCAAATGATGATTACCGACCGGTATCAAGATCTGCTAAACTCACCATAACTCGTTTCTGGTTATGGGGTTAAGGGATTCTTCGAATTATGATGTTAGAGAAAAGGAATAGCTGAGCTAGTTTATCTTTTGTGTTAGCTTAGTTCAAATCCAGTTACATGTAGTGTATGCCTATGATTTCTTGTGTTTTTTGTTAGGTTTCATGTAATATGTATGAAATGCTTCTCCAGTTACATTGGATATACACTATTGCAAGTTTGCTACAAACTTGTGAATTTCGAAGAAGAGGGCGTTTGTAGATGTTGTAAATGTGAATGATTTCTTTCTCACTTGAAACAAGGGACATGCTGGTCATGGCTTTTCCTATATTTCAAAATACTCAAAATGATGAGATATAGGAATGTGCAGTTGTGATTCTTTTGTTTACAATAGGGGCACTCAAGGGTAGTTTCTTTTGAATGCACTCTCCCTTATTTCTTTTGCTTCACATGTTTTCATTCTGAGCTCAGCCCTATAGAGGTTGTCTAGAAGCTCTTCGACAGAGATGTTCTTGAGATTTCCACAGCATTCAATGGACATTACAATGTTGTTGTAATAGCTAGGTAAGGCTGCCAGAATTTTATCTTTGACTCTATCGTCCACAGTTTGTCCTAGCTCTTTGAATTGTCTTAATATCTCATTTACTGTCTCAGTCAAGGTGGCAATGGAGTCTCCCGGCTTTAGTTCCAAGTTGTCTAAATGTCTCCACAGAAGGTTTATTTCTCTCTCTAACTTGTCTCCCGTGACTGTGTAATTCTTTGAGAGTATATCCCATGCTTCTTTTGGTGTAGCACAATCAATAATAAAGTCAAATGCAGTGTCCAAAACTGCTGTATACAGAACGTTCAGTGCTTCGATTTCTTTCTTTTTTCTTCCTGCTTCTGCAATAGCTAAAGATGCTCTTTCTTCTTCAGTGGTCGCTGCTTGAAGGTCTTTGCTTCCTTCAATCACATCCCACAAGTCCAAGGCTTGTAAGTGGATAGTCATTTTCTTGGCCCATGCCCGATAATTCCCTTTTCCATCGAATGTTGGCAGTTGAATGAAAGAAGACATATTTTCCTATGCAAGTTTAGAGATGTTAGTTTAACAGATATGAGATATTTACTTACAGTTTTCAGCTACATTCGAATCTCACCATGAAAGAATTTGTAGCCTAGGAACTTTTTTCATACAGAATGTGGCTTGATACAGCATATTTATATACGTTATAGGATGGAGTTAATGTTACTAGCCGTTTGAAAGAATCTATCTTGAAACTTGCGTAGGAGATCTGCGTATAGCCGTTGCAATCCTTAAGGCTACCTGTAACCTTGTCCGCGCCCAAAACCATTTCCGCCGTATAAATCTCTCTACACATCATCATTCTCTCACATCCACATCATTTTCTCTTTCTACTTCTAAAAATTCTCACTCATCCACATCATTATTTATTTCTCTTTCATCCACATCATATTCTCTCTCCAAATTTCATTTTATCTTTCTATCTCATCAACTTTATTATTTTATTATCTTATTTATCATTAAATATTACATTTCAATTTTAATATTTTAAAATCAGTTTAAAATNACAATATCTTATTCAATATTTTTGTTTTCTTTTTATTATATGATTTTTAAATAAAAAAATATTATTAATTTATTTTGTAATTAAAAATATTATTTTAATATAGAATTATAATTTCAAATTTATAAGAAAAAGAGATAATTATTTTGTACAATGTAACTCAATTAAAATTCTACATTTCAATTACAATATATTTGCAGAACGCTTTTACATTTTATAATTCATTATATGTTTACACAGAACACTACGCAGATTCTAATTATACATTTTGATTCTGCATTCTAATTATAAATTCTGATTATACATTATATAATTTATGGAGAACACACATTTAGTCAGCATTTATTAATTATTTTTCGGCCCATAATTTTATCGAATGTATCGTGCACGTGATATTACTCTCATTAGGCGGAATTGGTGGGAAAAAATTATCTCCAGAATCGGTAGCACTTTTTACCTGATTTTGTAGCGTAGATTTCAATGCTTATTTAAATTAAATTAATGACCGTACCGTTCTAGTGAAGGTGGCGTGAATTTTAAAGTCTATTCTCTTTATTTGATATATTAAAAATAACCAAACTTTCTGCTAGCCTTTTTATTCAATAAAAGACAATTTTATTGTACCTATTTTTCTAAAATGACGCTTTTCACTTTCATAATTTTACAAATTCATTTCATATAATTTATAATGTTATATTTAGTATTCAAACTTTATGATTGACATATTAGCAACTCATATCTAAAAAAATGGTAAAATTGTTCTCTAAAATTTGATTTTTGCTAAAAAAACACAGTTTTCAAAATTAAAAACTTCAAAATCAATTATATCATACAAATTAAATTTTATAAATTGATTTTGCAGAACATACAAAGTACAGATTTTGATATCCCCATACTTTGGGGAGTACAATTATCACAAATATAAAAGATTTGGAACCAAAATTGTAAAACTCATGAAATTATGTGAAACAAATATACATCTTGCTTATTCTAAATATATAATTTATTATGTATATAAGTTGATACAAAATCATGAGATTGAGTCCTAATTTTGTCCGCTACCGATATGATAATTATTTAATCCAATAAAAAAATAAATTAAATAATTGTTATAATATAATAATATATATAAGAGAGTAGTTATTAATAACTCAAACTTTAAGTTGACTATACTAGCCTATTAATTTTTTAAATAAGATCATAGCTTAAAGTTGACGACTAGCCTTATATCTATTTTTTATGCAAGGATCCAATTTATATATACTTTTAAAATTCCATTAGATATTTATTATTAGATATGACTTAAATGATCACATTATGATTGGATGAAATGAAGTCATTAAGTTTTATGAGTTGAAAACAATTATAAGTAAGTTTTAAATACATTTAGTAGTTATAATTTACGTCAAAATATCCTTTATAGTTTTTATATTGTGTTTTGAAAACGTTCAAAAATATTAACCGTTCTATAAACATATTAATCTTTCATGGTATGATAAATTGTATTTTAATAGTTTTTATTCATTGACAATTTTTTAAACATTTATTATTTTTAAAAAATATTTGCTGATATATCGGGTCATGTGAATGGGCTCAAGCCCAAGACTGTAGAATTAAATACTGTATAGACCACTGGGGAGGGCGGCCTGGTTGCTGAGGTCAGGTAGCATGTGGGCGTACCGAAGGAGAACCCATTTTGTTAGTTATAAACCAGTTGGATTTGAGGACGGTGCAATTGCATTTCTTCACCCACATACTCTCGGAAGGGAAAAACTTCTCTGCGAATCTGAATGGCGTCTTCACGTGAAGAGTACGTGTACATGGCGAAGCTTGCAGAGCAGGCGGAGCGCTACGAGGAGATGGTGGAGTTTATGGAGAAGGTTGTTGGAGCTATCAACGGAGAAGAACTGTCTATCGAGGAGCGCAACCTACTTTCTGTTGCTTACAAGAATGTAATCGGCGCTAGGCGTGCTTCTTGGAGGATAATCTCTTCGATTGAGCAGAAGGAGGAGAGTCGAGGCAACCATGGACATGTTTCTTCCATCAAAGGCTATAGATCTACGATTGAATCTGAGCTCTCCTCCATATGCGACGGCATCTTGAAACTTCTTGACACCAAACTGATCGATTCTGCGGCCAGCGGTGAGTCTAAGGTTTTCTACCTCAAGATGAAGGGAGATTATCATCGTTATCTTGCCGAATTCAAGATTGATGCGGAGCGGAAGGATGCGGCCGAGAACACCCTCGCTTCTTATAAGTCTGCTCAGGTTATTTTTTGGTTTTTTTTTATTTTTAATTATTTTTTATCGTTCTGGACTGTTTTGGGGGAAGAAACTTCTAGATCGGGATTTTTTACTGAACACTGTCTGGGTTTCAGAATCAGATAGATGCTGTGAAATTATTGTTGAACATAGTCTAATTGCGGCACTTTTTTCGTTTAAATAGCACATAATTATACTTTCGGATTTGTCATATGAGTCTGGATCTCTCTATTTGATTACGGTATCTCATCTGCCTTGATTTTTTACTAGTTTGAGTACATTTATTGCTTATCTTTCATGTAAATTTTTTTGAAACCATCCATTTTGAGTTTTAGTAATTTTGTTCTCGGAAATGCAGGACATTGCTACTGCTGAATTACCCCCAACTCATCCAATCCGCCTTGGACTGGCACTCAACTTCTCTGTTTTTTACTACGAGATTTTGAACTCCCCTGATCGTGCTTGCAACCTGGCCAAGCAGGTCTGTCTAATCCCTAAACCATCCGTTTAGTCATCCATACTGGGAGTTAAAACTGAACTTATATTTTTGAAGGCTTTCGATGAAGCCATTTCTGAGTTAGATACCCTTGGAGAGGAATCATACAAGGATAGCACTCTGATAATGCAGCTTCTTCGAGACAACCTCACTCTTTGGAGTTCGGATATGCAGGTATCTACATTATTGTAAATTCATGAAGCATACATATCAAGGATTCATGAATCATTTTACTTATTTTTGTTTCTTCATACTTCTGCAGGATGATAACTCTGAGGAAATCAAAGAGCCACCGAAGTCTGGCAATGAGTAGGTCATCCTCATCTATTGCAGCTCAGGGTATGATTCTCCTGCAGTCGTCTTTTATTATTCGCATGTCTTTTGTTTTCAATGGAAACCAGCTTTGTAGCCTGATGTAACATGACATTCCACCTCTTGGATGACCTTCGGTTTTAGAGATGTCTTGTGGTTCCTCGTTCCTTCGTTCATGTCATCTCTCGCATTATCCTTTTAGTTTCCTTAAGTTCTATTAGTTTTATGAGCAATAGATATAGAAACTTCAGCCTTATTTTCCAAACAAAGATGTATGGTGATGAAGATGAGCAAAAATGACCAATGCCATCTCATTTCTCCATTGAAGTCTGAGTGGTAATCAGGGAGTCGATTGACGGTTCCTTCTTATGATGAAATTGAAACCCTCTTCTTATGGTTAGGAGATCCCCTACACGCCTGAACATTGTCTTCACTCTTCTATGTGAATGCTTATCCGAGTCTGAATCATCATGCCCCGAGTCCTCTGAATTTGGTGTGTTTTCACCGTCTGTTATTGCATAGGAATGCCTTCTTTGATGATAAGCAAAGATTGACATCGGAGTTCGTGGCTCAGTTTTTGGTGTCTCCGCATTTGTATCGAATATAGAGCCCTTAAGAGCAGCAGCCCTCACCGGATCTTCATGCAGAATTATCTCATCTTCTGGATCATTTAAGAACTTGAGATCTTCTAAACTAAAGCTGAAGGTTTTGTTCATACCTCGTCCATTTTTTTCATCATCCATATCCCTTGTGAACATAACAATTTCACTATGATTGTTATCCTTGTAGTCATCTGAAACAGTTGATAGAAGAAACTTCAACTGCTTGATGTTTTCTTGAGCTGCAGCTTCACTAACCCGGAGACGCTCGTTTTCTTTAGTGAGAAAATACAGCGTCTCCTCCTTCTCTGCAATGTAATCTTTTAGAAAGGAGTTCTCATCTCTAGCTATTCCGGCAGCAGCTTTCGCTGCATTTGACTCATTGATTGCTTGTTTTAGTACATCTCTCAACTTATACATCTCTTCTCTTGCAGCCCTTGTCATATTTTCAGCAGCTTTAAGGGATTCACCAAGTTTAATGCTCTCATGTTGTGCTATTGCCTTATCTTCCTCTGCCCTTTTTATACAGGTCACAAATCCAACTTCCTTTCCATTCCAAGCCAAAAGTGCTTCATCAGCTTCCAATCTTAGCCTATCTGTTATATTTTTGTTCAACTCAGCTTCCTCTCTAGCTTCATCTAATAGCTTCTGGTACCTTTCTTCAGTGTTACGGACATTCTCCGTCAACCTCTCAACCTCATCCCGAACATGGTCAAGTTCGTCTTTTGTAACTCTAAGTTTCTCCTTTGCATGGTTTGACTCTGTAGCCACTTCCTTTAGAGCAAAAGCCAAATCTTCCATTGCTTTTGTGCTTTTTTCTTCAGCTTGAAGCGCCTGTTTCCACTCATTCTTCAGTAGTTCCATTTCTTCCCCCATTAATGAAACCTTGTTTACCTCTTCTTCCTCAGCCTGTGTTAAATTTTTCCTCAGTTGTTGAATCTCGTATTTAAGGTTTCTTATCTCTTTGTCACTTGATCTTCCATTACAATCAATTGAAGACATCTCAAATTTTGTGTTCTGTAGCTCAATCATTGTTGCTTCATGCTGCTTCTTTTCTTCTTCCAACAAATCAGTCATTTTTTCATTCAACTCCTTCTGCTTCATTACCTCATACTCCAATTCTTGAATCCTTCTATCCTTTACATCCTTTGAGTCTTCCTCAAATTTCTCCAAAAACTCCATCATTTCCTTCACCAAACCTCACCTTAACAAATATATGTAGATAGAGATTTCTGGCCCCTACACTAACAAATTAGCCTTAAAAAATTGTTGGGATTTCCAACAAAATCTTACCTTTTAAACACAATGATGATCAACCTGCATAATTAGAATGGTATTCCTTTTGGCTGGGCGATTTTCTCCAAATCCATCAAGGAAAGGAGGAAAAGACGGCAATGGCTAGAAATATCTACCAAATATAACAGCATTTTGGAACCTCTAATTGTCCTGTCCGATGAAACAGCCATGATTGCATAATCGACCGGGTTTGGTGGTTAATTCAATTATCGAACCGGGAACCGAATCGGATCAGACATTTGAAGTTTGAACAATGAATAATTAGTTTATTGGGCTGAATCTTTTAATGAATAATATGGAGCTAAGCCCAAATTGAGGCCGACTCATGCTTTGGTTTAATTGGTATTAGGAATGTGTGAATATGCTCAAAATTCCAATACCTGCCTGCCATTGGAGTTCTGGAGGCTTAGCTAGGTGGCGTCGTCCCTTTGTAATGACTAATAATGTACCAGGTTTCCTTCAATTTCGACAGAAGTCGGTTACGCCCCCAACTACTGAAGAATCAGAAGAATGGGCCTTATATTGGAGTTTTTTTGTTGTACATAACATGATATTTTGTTATGTTGTTAAAAAATAGTATTTATTTTTGATTGATTTTATTTTTATCATGAATTAATTTTGTTTTATAAACATAGCACTGAGTTGCAGTTTGACACTTTCGTAATTCAGTTTCTATAATTATAGAAATCGAGCTACCATATTTTTTTTATTTTAAATTATTGTTTTTAATACATTTTCGATATAAAAAAAATGATAGCTCGGTTTCTATCATTATAGAAATAGAGCTACGAAAAAAGCTGGGCGTGTCAGACTGCAAATCAGTGCTATGTTTCTAAAACAAAATTAATTCATGACAAAAACAAAATCAATCGAAAATTAATACTATTTTTTACATTTTAACAAGTTACACTATTATCTAAAAAAACTCACCAATCCAAGCTAATCAACATCCACCCCATCTTCTACTTTTAAACTTTTGTTAACGGTCATGTAACCGTTGTAGGAACTGGTGTACGTTTATCAGGAGACTTTTGTATCTTCAAGAATTTCATCTGTTCTCCCCCTGTGTTGTTCCCTCTAACTCTTCTGGAATTCTCTCTCCCTTTCTGGTTCGTTACAAAGTCGGATCAGATAGGCCGGGATTTGGGTACCTATCTGGATTCCTGGAATAATATTGAGGGACGTGAAGAATTCAGAAGATGTGGGTGTTTTACTTGATTTCGCTGCCATTAACCCTAGGAATGGTTGTTTTCACTTTGAAGTACTTCTCCGGGCCGGTTTACAGTGGGATACACTTGGTTTTGTTCGGTTTCGATCATCATTCTCGTCCCAGAGGATATTTGGGTGGTAAATTACTGGTTATTACCTTTGATTTCAATGATTTTTGGATTTGATGATAATGCTGGGGTGCACGCACTTATACTCTGACTGTCAGGCGATGTGATCACCTACTCTATTAAATTTTATTTTGTCCATATTTAAATGTGTTTGAATCCTGAATTCTTTTGACTGTGGGTCTTTTGCGACCATCATCGTGGTGTGATTTTAGATTGAAGGATTTCAGATTTTAGTAAAGAGCCTGTATATTCATGGTATGCATTACTTACTATTTCCTGCTTTTAAAACTTGTTGGATTTATATGAGTCCCATGTTATGTCACGGTGATCAGTATTTATGGTGTCAGATTTTTTCAATTACAAAAAACATGGTAGTCTGATCTTTGATTTGGTAGAACCCAATTTCATGACTCTTATTCTATTTATTGGGACATAGACCATAAATGAACAGGACAATGGTGGGCTTTCAGTCTTCTGGAGTACCTTTCTGCTTGCATGTTACGGGTTTACCATTATAGAGCAAAGAACCCCGTAGGTGGTCAAGAAAACATTGTGTATATTGTTTAGTTGGCTAAATGTTTTAATCAGGCTATGTAAATAAGAATCCCTTTTGAAGCATTCCATCTATATTGACTGGGATATGCAAAAAAGGTTGAGTTCTTGCTCATAGAAGATTCTTAGGAAAACAAGCTCAATAGCTGGTTTTGAATAATACATCATGGTGTACGGGGAAATTCTTGTTCGTCATATTTAGTGTCACTGGATAATGAATATCTGAAGAAATAGTTTGGCCATCACAAATATTCTAATTCCCCATCACATATTTGTTTAGAAGCAAATAGATTAGGAAAAATTCATTCACTGGAGATTGTGATCTTATGGACTCCCCCTGTGCAGGTTTTCTGTTCCCCTAATACAGGGTTATGAAGATGCCAGCGACTTTACTATGCTAGAAAGATTGAAGACTAGCATACATGCAAACTTAGTGTTTTATTTAATTGTGAGGTCAATCGGTCTCTTCGGACTTATTCTCATCATCAGTATGCACAAAAGTTGGTTCGTCTCTTCATACGTTGATTCTAGTATATTTCTGGTTTTTAATAATTTCTTACCAGTATAATTTATTTAAACGTACAAGGGTGATATTTCTTTCTTTTTTTATTCATTCTCATTTTCTTCTATATCTGTCAATCTTTATTGTGCAATCGAGGACAGGTTGCTCAGGCTACATCGAAACAAATGTCCAAGCGTGATCCACTTAGGCCTTGTATGGAGATCATTGACTATATGTTAGTGCAAATGGTACTTTTTTCTCCTGTATATTTATATATTCATTGTACCATGCAGTTTAAATAGGATCTTATTTTTCATGCTACTAGTTTAAAGATGATCCTTCCTTCAAACCACAAGGGACTACGATACAGATGAAAAATCAATGGCAACATTAAGGAGGCATCTTCGTGGAGCTCGAGATGATTACTATCGGTGTGTCAACCTTTTGTTTTTTTGCTGATCTGTAAGATGGCTATATTTCCGAGAGAAGTCTATACTGCATATTCAGTCAAAGCTTCAGAGCTGCGAGCAAGACCAGATTTTTGCGCGCAATGTTGTTTTATACTTGTTTGTTACTTTTTGTGTTAGTATCCCGCTTCACAAGTTTCGATGCTATGCTTATATGCCAATTATTTCTCTTATAGAATGCCACCGTTTATCATTCTATGCACTTGATGGTTTTTAACTTTCTAACATGACTTATGATTTGCAGTGAGTACCTGATATATGTGATTGAGGCTCTTGAACTGGAAGATACAATGAAGAATTATGAAAGACGCGATGCGACTGGATGGTTTGTATACTAACCATCCTATTTTTATGATCACTTACACTTATGAGAGGTCTTAGTGCATGAAAAGAGAACACAATCGATCGGTCTGAGAAACTTCACATGGATATGCATGCTGCATGAAGTTTTTGAATGCTGTATCTTGAAACAGGAAGTTTATCTCTGGTTCCATGCGATCCTTCCATGATACGACAGGTAACAGCAGGTTATTTTGGCCTTTAAAATGTTGCTAGGATTTTTGTATGGATTGATTAAAATTTCTATAATAGGTTGCTAGTTTCCTTTTCCTCTTACTATTTTGTTAATAAATAATAATAACGTTTATCTTAGTTCACCTTCATATATTATTCAGTCCCCATTTTTTCATCTGCACAGAATTTGTATGGCGTTGTATTTTGCGAAGTCAATTGCAAAAGGTGTTGGTTGCATGTCTGCTGCAATACTTCTTGCTGAGTCTACTTTGCTGACCAGTGGAGTTGATTTATCACTCTTTTCCATTTTAATTAAATGTGTAGGGCAGAAAGAGTTTCTTGTTCAGGTATGCACAACTACTCTTTTGTTGTCTACCAGTGTACATCATCTATATTGAATCATTGATTTTTGTTTGCTAGGTTTTCGCATTTATTCCTCTGATGTGTATGTGTGTTTGCACATATTACTCGCTTTTTAAAGCTGGAGGGCTAGTTTTTTACTCATTAACACCAAGACAAAACAAGTGCTGTCAGCTTGCTGATGATATGCTCGTAAGAATTTTCTCTTCTTCTCCTAGCTAGTTTAGGCTGTATTGTTGTGTATTCCTTACAGCTTATATATTCATCAAATGCTTATCACGATGATCGCCCGTTACGCACCTCCAGTCTCCTTAATCTCATCAGCCTTGGTAAGGGAAAAACCACCATAATTGAGCAGGCAAGTCTGTCGTAATATTTATGGATAAATTCGATATTGTCTATCACTTGCGAAACATTCTTCGGTTTGTATCTTGATACAGCATCATAAATTGATGCAGCGGATGGGAAACATTGATCAAGCTGTAGTACTACCTTTCTTTGAGGATGGATTTAACAGAATTTATCCACTAATAATGGTCATCTACACAGTCATGGTGGCTAGCAATTTCTTTGACCGGGTCATAAAGCTCTTGGGTAATTGGAAGTTTTTCAAGCTTCATGCTGAAGGTGAAGGAGATTATATTGATGGGTTTGATCCTTCAGGACTTTTGATATTGCTAAAGGGTCAGAGTTTTTGTTTAGGCGATTCGATTAACAAGAGCTTGGGAATTTCATTTTTTTGAGTTATTGTATTGATTCAGAAAGAACCTGGCTGGAACAAGGACGCAAAGTTGTTGAGTATGTCATTCCTTTAGCCAGAAACTTCAATGGCGTGGATCTGGAATCTGGAAGCATCAACTCTGTATGTTTCGTTTCCGTTTTGCTCCATTTCGTATTTATTCCGAACAGCACGGGTCTCAAGCTATTTTATTCCCCATGATACTTGTCTGTCAGCAGCATGCAGTTCAGATGAAGGGAACCTCAACTTCCAGTGAGGAAGATAACAAGGGAAGCTCATCTAAGCACCCATCAAAAGTCGAATCTCGAAGATATTCTGCAAGTAAAGAAGCCATAAGCAGCAAGTACGCTGTTGCCATCAGAGATCAAACAAAGTCAGCTGCTAACACCAGCCCAACCGAAATTTTTCAGAGATTGCGAAAATCCGAGGTCGATGACGATGAAGACGGTGATTCAAAGGTTTCGTCCGGACACAGTAGTCTAAGGTAATTATATTTTAGAAGACAGTTAAAACTGTCTGCCCCATTGTTGTATTAGCAAACATATTTCAGCTATTAAGTAGAATGTTAAGTCCAGATACAAGATTTACAGCAGTTAACAGATTTCAGGGTTAAATTTTGATTGTTTTCCATCTTCTGAAGTATAATAATTAAGTTGCTGACTGAAAGCACTTGGCTTTTCATTGGGTTAGGGATCTTGGAAGGTGTGAAGCGAAAAAGGCGACCTTTCACTCTCAGCTCCTCCTTGTGACACAAGTTGAGTATTGAGAGGTAATAAATCACTCACCTGATCTTGGCTGTATGAATCTGTAATCTGTTGTTAGCTTCATCTTGAGCGATCAAATGTTCTTTTCCTCGAATATTTAGTTGCTTGCTCCATTATCGAAAGATTGGTTTCTTGTCCGTGTCTTCATTTCAAATTTGTCGTACAAAAAGGACTTTCTTCCGGCCCACATTTATTTTCATAAGTGGAATGATGCCCATCTTTCTTTTAGGGTAGATTGGATTTCATTTCTGTTTCTGCTCTCTTCTTGAATATCAAACCATTTATTGTTTATGGCGGCGCTAAGCAATTGAGCTTTCATTTTACATGGAAATCCTGCTTTGGAAATGGGTTTTTTTGTTTCTTATGTCTTATCGGCTTCTCTTTATATCTGGAAGTTCAGGTTTAGTTCTTTCTAGATTTCGATTTCTAAATCTTGTTTCAAACTTTTCCCTCATTTATGTTTATGAATGTTTCATGAATCAAGTTGATGGGCTACGCGAAAATGGTGGGGTTAGAGGTGTTAATTTGGGTGGTTGGTTAGTGATTGAGGGCTGGATAAAACCTTCTCTGTTCGATAATATTCCCAATGGTGATATGCTTGTAAGGATCTTCTTCTGTTTCTTGTTATTCTGCAATTTTCTCTGTAAATTACATGTTATTGCAATGTAGGATGGAACGCAGGTCCAATTCAGGTCATCTTATTCGAAGAAATACATATCTGCAGAGAATGGTGGCGGAGGAACTGTTAATGTTGACAAGGATGCTCCTCTTTATTGGGAAACATTTCGTGTGGGAAGAAGCATTGCAAATCAACTTTATTTTCTATTTACTTCATCTTCTTATTGAACCAATCTTTTTCACCAGTTATGGAGAGTCTCCGAGACTGCGTTCCAGTTCCGAACATCAGGAGGATGGTTTATGTCGTATAATAGCAATGCTGGTACTGTTACCGCAACGTCAAGTTCACCGTCTTCAGATGAAACATTCTATATTGAAAGGAGTAATGATAATAAAGTCCATTTCAAGCTCAAAACAGGAACTTATTTGCAGGTATTCATTCACAGAGCTTTGAAAGTGATTATTATGAACATTTGTAGGTAGAAGAAAATCATGATAGAATCATAGTTATATCTGTTTAGGCTTCGAAAGCCAACATGCTCACTGCGGACTATCCAGGGATGCCTGAATGGGACAATAATGCTGCAACTTTTGAGATGAAAATTGTATCCAATGACTTACATGGAGACTACCAACTCGCCAACGGATATGGATATGATAACGCCGAAGAAGTCCTACGGGTAACTAACCTCTATTCGAGTCATGTTTCCTTTACAAAATGCATTACTTCTTTAACTGCACTTTCTTTCTGGTTTATTCATGTTTGCAGAGGCATAGAAACGATTTTATTACAGTAGATGATTTCGATTTCCTATATAGACATGGTATAAATACTGTAAGAATCCCAGTTGGCTGGTGGATAGCCTATGATCCAAATCCTCCTCCCCCTTTCATTGGAGGAACTTTGGAAGCTCTTGACAATGCATTCATATGGGCACAGTATGTCGACTTAGAACCTTGTCATTCGTTCGCAACATCACACATTTATCGCTGTGTGCAGGTCTTTCAGCATAAACTGCATCATTGATCTTCATGCTGCTCCTGGCTCTCAAAATGGAATGGAACACAGTGCAAGTAGAGATGGCTCTGTGGGTTGGCCCCAATCATCAGATTACATCTCTGAGTCGTTACATGTCATCGATTTTCTTGCTTCGAGGTAAGCATTTCACATTTTTGCTCTTTCAATATCAACCAACATCTGAGGTTCCCCTTCTGTAGGTACTCAAAGTATCCATCTTTATTTGGGATTCAGCTATTGAACGAGCCATCGGCTAGCTCCGTCCCTATCGAAGTCTTAGTTTCGTACTACAAACAAGGGTACGAGATCGTGAGGAAACACTCATCTACAGTATATGTAATTTTCTGTCAAAGAATTGGTAATGCTGATCCAATAGAACTTTATCGAGCCAACTTAGGAACTTCAAACACAGTTGTTGATTTGCATTACTACAACATGTTCGATTCTTTTTTTTCTAACATGAGTTCTTCGGACAACATTCAATACATATTCAAGAGTAGACAGACACAGATACAAGCTTTGAATAGTCTAAATGGTCCACTCCTTTTCATCGGTAAGTCATTTTGATTTAATTTGAAGCCATGTTTAAGATAACTCTGGACATTGAAGAAGGTTGCAGGTGAATGGGTTAATGAATGGAATACTAGCGATGGATCTCCAATGGATTACAAGGAATTTGGGCGTGCTCAGATTGAAGTTTACAATAGCGCTTCGTTTGGATGGGCTTACTGGACATTAAAGAACGAGAGAAAACACTGGGATTTTGAGTGGAACTTGAATAACAATTACCTTCAACTTGGTACACTTGTTTTCTTCACTCGTCATTTCTTTGTCTCATGATTGATTGATTGAGCCTTTTTGCTATTGCAGCAGCTGATTCAACAACAGGGAAAGCACCCAATTTGGTGATAACCATAGGATTAATCTGCGTTTTCATTCTCCTCCTCCTGGTTCATTATTAATCACTAGAAAAAAGCTTATTTGTTTGCAACTGATTGAAATTAAAGCCTCATTTGAAGCAGCAGAGCAGAAGAGTCATAACAAGAGGGGTTTGTTGGTAAGTGAAAGAAAAGCTAGAAGTTGTGATTATTTGATAAGAGAGGAAAAGGGAAAGTGTGGTAGTGGGAAGTGGGAAGATTCCCATTTCCTTATGAGTCTTAAAATGATGCCCGTGAGGAAACATTTGGTGTGATGTCAGTCTAAAAAGCTGAGCATCTGCGAAATCTTAGATCTGAGTTATAAAAAAACACTCTTGTCACTTCATCATATACTGCATTCCTCCCTCACATGCTTCTGCTTCCACGCTCTTTTTACATGCTTTTGTGTTAATTGAACCCCAATTTTGATTAACCCCAATATCTGCTCTGCTCTGCTCATGTAATTGTACAGACATTGCTTTGATTGTGTTGTTCCTGTTGGGACACGGATGTGTCTCTTTGTGGGTAAATGTGAAGGGTATAAGGTTGTTTTTTAATTACCCCTCGTCTTGTGCCTGTCTGAATTCTCCTTTTCCCCGCAATTCCTTCACTCTAACCCCACAATCCTCAAATGCTTTCATTGTCTTATCCTAGATCCCTTTGTTTGAATCAATTTTGAAAATTTATTTATGTTGAAATATAATGATTTTTACAAGTACGATGCCGTTCAATCCGAACCATTGGATAACAACCCCAGCAAAACATCTACTAGATTCAAATAACTTAATCGATAATTAGTATTCATTAAAATATACTGATCGATTTTGTTTTGTTATCCTTTAAGATTTTCCATACCATTGAAATCACCTTTGAGTAGTGTATTATCAAAATGAAAATATTGATAAAATATATATTGTTATTTCGCTAAATTCCTAAAACTATACATGATCATAAATTAAATATCCCAAAAATTAAGAATTAAAATCCATAAAGTAAAAAAAATGGAACAATTTCTTGAATCTGATTTCCCCACCCAAAAGGAAGAAAGTCATGAAGCGAATTGCCGTTATATCATTTGAGATTACCCCCAGCTTGCTTTTTCCGATGTATCATTTGTTATACGCGCCGCTACACGCGCCACCTGGTGTGTCAGTGGGGATCACATGGGGGGAGATCGGAAACCTAAACGCGTGACGAAATGGCCGTCGCGTGACGCTATCTTTCTATCGTTTCTGTGCTCAGTCTGTCATATCCCTGCACAAGATTCATGCAAGGCATATGAATCTTTCGGACACTGTACTCATTTCACCTTATCTTTGTTTTTTTTACAGCGGTGATTCGAAGAATGTACCGGGTACCGCCGGTGACAAACGGGTACAAAAGTAACTCAGATCCATTCTTGGAAAGATAGAGATGGAACAATTGGGTAAAGAATACGAAATCTTTTAACTTTTTTGTAATCTTTACAGCATAATTTACTGACAATGACAGAAGATTGCAACTCGGATGTCTGGTTCCCGGTAATTGACTGTGGAGTTTAAGATTTCATGTCAACTGATTATATATAAAGAGATGTGAATTCTGATAAACTAATTAACGCATCAATGAGCTTATTCCTTAAAATTTAACAATCCCCCCATGGAGTTTGAAGATCAAGAAGAAGATGATCAAGGAGGCGCCGGAGTTGAGCTTGCTCTCGGCACCCATGACGACATTCCTGCGCCGGTTGACTCAGCGCCATCATCTATTAAGTCGAGGTACAGAGAGTGTTTGAAGAATCACGCTGTTGGAATAGGTGGTCATGCTTTAGACGGCTGTGGAGAATTTATAGCAGCTGGGGAGGAAGGAACACTTGAATCGTTAAAATGCGCCGCTTGTAACTGTCACCGGAACTTTCACCGGAAAGAGAATGAGCACGACGCATTTGGTTTTCATCATCAGCAACAGCTCCTCCTCGGTCACCACCACCCACCCGGCCATTTTGGATACAGGCTCCATTTGGGTCCACCGCAGCAGCAACGAGTACCGTTGCTAGCACTTCCGTCGAGCTCCGGCGGGGGTAGAGAAGATATGGAAGATTACTACTCAAATCCAAGTAGCAGCAACGGGAAAAAGAGGGTAAGAACGAAATTTACACAAGAACAGAAGGAGAAAATGGTGAGTTTGTCAGAGCGTTTGGGATGGAGAATTCAGAAACAAGATGAAGAATTAGTGAAGAATTTCTGTGATGAAGTGGGAATCAAGCGACATGTTCTTAAAGTATGGATGCACAACAATAAACATACTCTTGGTAAGAACATCTAAACTTCAAGATTTTATTTTATCTCTATTTTTCTTGTTTGTTGTTTGTATCAGAATCAGAATCAGAATTCAGATGAATCAACTTGTTTAATTTCTTTATCTCTTACACTTTGGGAGATCAGACAACCCCGAAGTTTTAGTTTTATTACATACTTCATTTCTATTCTTGTCTGAAAAACCTAGAAGTATGACGCAGAACAATTTCTGGGAAGGGAACATGTTGGGGGCGGGCGCATACAAAAACAAGTGCATCAATTTGAACCAATGTTTTCATATCCATCCGGAATTACGTATCGGTCCGGACCGGTATGAGCGGTACGATCGATATAACGTCCGGTATATCGATCGGTATCAAATTTTATTTTATTTTATTTTTTAAAAAATTAATATTTAATTAGTTTTTTAGAACCAGACCCGAAAAAATCCTGAAATCGACCCGAATACCCGGTATCGGGCGGTACGAAAAAAAAATATCGGTACCGAACGAAATTTGACGTACCAGGCGGTATACCGTCCGGTATGAAAACACTGATTTGAACACACGACATAATTTAATTGAAGATTTTGTTCAAAACGTTAATTTTGATACTCGAATTGTATTATTATGACAATTGTGATTCTAAAGTATTAAGATAACAAAATCAATATTATATTTTGTTAATTTTGGTAAATATAGTCACCAAAATTTAGTTTATATGACATAATTGATACCCATAATTTCAATTTTGATAATTGTGATACTCTAGCAAAATCATATTTTGGGACCGATTTTGCAGATTTGATTTGTAAAATGTTATTGTATTGGAATCAAATTCATCAATACTAGTAAGTTTTAGGACTAAAAATGAAGAATACATTTGTCAAAATTATGAATGCATCATTTTATTGATTTAATTATATAAATACTCTAATTATAAATAAACTAAAAAATACACTAACTATTTTTTGTAAATGGTTCATTTATAATCTTGTAACGATCTAATATATTAAAAAATGAATCACTCATGATACATCATCAATCAGTCTTAATCCTACATATTATTTTATCTCTCATCCCATCATTCTTTTTATTCTCTTTCATTCACATCATTCAAAATAAAATTAATTATATGTATTTCAATCGTATTTATTTAATTAAATACAACAATTAAATACTTACATTATATAATAAATATAGATATTCAAAACATTAAAATTAATTGTATAAAATATGTTATAATAAAATATTATATTAATGCAAATCCGTCACGTAATGATAGTACTCAACAAGATTCAAATTCGACTGATTAATTAAATATTAAATATTATGTAGTATCTTATTTCGTATTAATTTAAAATTCGTTATTTAATCGTTTCTTATTTCGATGTTCTATGATAATAATATTTATTTATCATTTTTATATTTTTTTAAAATAAGATTTTTATTAATATTAATAAATTATATTTATATTATATATTTCTCTCTCCTTATACCATACCATGACATAGGCCGTACGTAAGGCCATACAACGAATATTCTCAAATCTCAAACAAGAAGGAAAGACGGTTTTAAAATAATTCATGGGCTCAATTTAAAGCCCAATGGGCCATAATTGGCCCAAACACCAGCTGCAGGCGCATAAAAAACCGAATAAAACAAGAGGAAAAGAGACAAAATATAGATATGTCTGATCCAAAACGAAGACAAACAAACAGAGTCAAAACAAAAAGGAAACGGAATGTTGGGGCCCACGTATCTCCAATGATGCGACGCCGTATCGTATTGCCTTGTCGGTCCAGCCAACAAGTTTGGAAGACCATTTCTATAGCTCAAAGAAGCAGTTTCTTGGATCGCCGGATTGTATCGTTGTGAGATTGTCCATATCCAGTTTCCTTCTTTTCAAATTCGGAACACCATTTCTATAGCTCCAAGAAGCAGCTTCTAAAACTCCATTCGGGCTACAGGATAATGAACCAGAACTGGATACCAAGTCTTGAATCAATTCTAAGCACTTCATAACTTTACCCTGCAAAACCCCATTGATCCGATCCATTCAATTCTTCCATGTAAAAAAGGGAACCAAATTACTTACCTCTTCAATCAAACAAGACAGTGCTTCTCCCTCTATGGCTACATCTCGCATTTCTCTTGTAATGAAAATGGCTAAAGCTGCAGCTATCTCAGATGGCCTAAAGTCCAAGAAATCGATCACTGCGTTCATACATACAGACAACCAATCAATGATCTTGTTGAAGGGTAGTGATCTTCAAAATTTGGTACCTTTGATTGTGCTGTTAACTATTTGTATTGATCTTGATATCCAAGTCTGTTGTGGGAATTCGTTGTTGTTTATCTTGGAGTAGAAATATTCTAAAAAGTTTAATGGGGTGTAAGGTTTAATGTTCCATTTCAAGTTGTTGAGCAAAATCTTCTCCATTCTTTCTACAATTCTTGCTTCAAACAAGAATCTTGGTGTTGATTCCCCTGTCTGAACAACAAGCTTAGTTGATTTAAGATGAATTCGATTCGGATATATAAATTCACCTGTAAATCGACGGTGTTGGGTACATTAACCTCATCGACTTTTGATGCAAGCAGTAAACAAGCCACTGCTAGCAAATGAGCAGTCCATGGTTTACCAGCCTGCATTTTGTAAAGCAATCAATATGAGTAAATAGTATAGAAAGCAAATGTAAGCTTGAAGATGTCGATGTAAATACCGGGAGATCATACACCGAGACGAATCTATCGAAGTAATTCATTGCTGAATATAAACATAAGTCTCCAAAATTATGATGAACACAAGCCTGAAAGTAACACAAAAAAGATTCAACGTTAACAAATGATCATTTGGAACGAGGGATCTTTAACTTTTACTTTTGTTCTTCAATGTTTAAAGTTAAAGATGAAAAACAAGGCAAAAAAACCAGTAAAACTGAACTGAAACAAGATAGTGATGAATTTTTACCTTCAACATCCAATCAAGTGCCTCGTTTCTCAAGCTCAAATCGATTTCTCCGCATCTTAATCTTCCAAGGTAATCATTTCTGTGGAGGTATTCATTTTCTCTTTTAACCATCCAACAAAACCATTCATCGCTCAGCAATGGTAACTCAGTAAAGTGCTCTGATTCTGATCCCCCATTACAATCACTTAAGCTCAGGCTTTCGGCTTCTTCTTTACATAGAAGATCTGCTGCAAAACAGCCATAGCTCTCTTCTTTCCCGTCCATTGAAAAACCACCCACAATGAATGTGTGTTGACAGTGAATGAAGTTTTGAAAAAAAAATCTCAAAAAGATTGGATTTTAACGTTACAGCTTAGCCCATTTTCAGGATTGGCATAATTTTCCTGCCATTTCTGCAAAACCCAGAGAGAGGATAGGTGGATTGAAAGTGATTCAATAGAGAGAGAGATGCTGAATAGGCAATGAAGATGTAGAAGAGCTTTATGTAAAAAAGGAGAGTTCTTTATTCTTTTTATACCTAAAAAGAAGAAACATAAATTGAAGTAAGAGATTTTCACACACACAATCACACATACACATTGCATTGTTGACCTTGTGAGTTTTCCTTCCACGTACCTTTGTCTTTGTTTTTGCATTTGACCTTGTCAACACATACATTTTGCATCCCTAGGAGACAATTGATAGAAGTGCTGAGTGTATTAGGGACAATCCAAGGAATTGATGGAGATTTTGGTGTTGGTTGACTGTAAATTTGGAATTTTTGAGATAGTTTGTTAGATTGACAGAGAGGCATAGTGTTGTCTTCCCAGTTGAAGAATAAGGACAATGCTGCTTTTTTGGACTGGTATGAGTCAAACTATTTGGTGAAAAAGTAAATTCAGTTTGGAAAAGAAGGACGTACCATAGACGACTATGACTTGTAATTCTCAATCTTCCATTCCAGAGGTGCTGCCTGACCCTCAGGTTAGTGCCAATGTAAATGATTCTGGAGGCCTGGCCTGCCCTGGGTGACGGACGAAAGCCCAATGGACCTGTACTGTTCTCAAACATTCCACCGAAAAATTTGCCCCTTTTCAATTTTCATCATCACCACCACAATAATGCAAACCTTGGTTCGTCACAGTCTACTCTATGGGTAATCTTCCTTCCGCTCCGTCGTTCTTGATTCACCAACAAATCTAATTTTCGTTTCCTTTTCTTTCAGTGATTCGCTAGGTTTATGCTTCTCAATTTTCATCGGTGTTGGTACCGTAGATTGGCCGGTCTAATCGCTATTATCTTCGTTCACGAATTCCTTCTTTATAACTTGGATGCTGATTCTTGTATAGTTTTATTGATGCCATAGTTAGTTCTCCACCAGAAGAAACCCCCCCGGGCGGCATCTTTGCAGATGACCCGGAACCCAATTCTCGCTAAGCTGAACAGCCCAATGAGGTCATAATTAGCGATTTTCTCAGATTTCTATGGGAATTGGGAACAAATAGATTCGATCTCACTACTTATACGAAGAGATTGTTGCCACTTAATGGATTGCTTGATGAATAATAAGTGATTACTATTCTTTTTCTTTAGGGATCTGCTTGCTTTGTGCGTTTGTTGTAACTTGATGCTTTAACAAAATCTCATTCTGATTCTGAAGAATTGAGAATACTGTTGAAGAGGCAAATGACAACCACACACTTTTGTAAGAACAATTTGTATTCTTCTTCCGCATTTTTGTGAGATGATGAAACAGTAACTTGCAATGACGCGATAAAGTAAAAGGGTATTTCATTAGCATCAATCAGTTTCCATGGCAAAGTTGTTTTGTAAATTGAAATATGAGAAGAAAAAGTATTGAATAAAATAGTAGTCTTCGTCATCATCATCTCGCTCAGAAATCTTTGAGCACTTTACGGACTTGTTCCAATGTCACAAAGAGCACAATAGTGAAGGGTCCCTGCCTTGAGATTGTCGGAATGAACCCTTTGTAAAGCGCCATCGGACCTTCTGCCTTGATAGTCTTCATCGCACAATCTAGAGGTCCGGCGTACGGCGCCGCCATACCTGGTGCAACTTTCATGTTCATCACGCGTGTTTTGATAACGTCAACGGGGTTTGAAACCACGGCAGCCACGAAACCCGCGGCAAAGCTCGCAGTCACGTGAGTCCCTAGCCCATCTTTCATTAATTCTTTCTCGATAAGCATTTCCTTGAACTGGTCGTATGACGCTAACTGTGATGCGGTTACGAGCATGGCGCGGTTGACGGTGAGGGAGGATCCGCGCCAGAGGCTTGACACGCCTTCGGATTTGATCATTTGGTGAATGGCGTCGACAACGCTTTTGTAGTTGCGGCGCTGTGATATTGGGAGGCGACCGTCGGCTTGCATACGGATCATGGCTACATCGGCAGGGTTCCCTACGGCGGCTCCGACACCACCGGCGATTAGGCCAGCGAGTATCTTTTTCTGTAAAGACATTTTGTGGGTCTCTGGGTTGGTCCATTTCTCCTTGAGTACCTCATATAGACCCATTCGGGTCGTTGAATACATAGCCTGGCGAAGCATGGTGGCGGAGATTCCAGAGAATAGAGCGGAGGGTCCGTCTTGCCGAATTATTTTCACACCCACGGAAACAAGTCCGGCGCGTGGGGTTGCAACAGGTACAGGTATATGAATATGGTGAGCCTGAGCGGCGGTGGTGTGGAAAGCGAGAGAAGGACGTAGAGCCTGAACACTCGCCGGCGCCGGTGTTGCCTCTCCCTGCAGCTGCATCCGGACCTTGATCAAATCAAGAGGATGGGTAGAACAACCAGCAATAATTGAAGCAATGCCTCCTTCAACAAATCCCTTGAACCCCATTTAATAAAAATCAAGATCTTGAAAACAGGAAACAAATACGAAAACTCAGAATTCCTTTTGGTTTACAAACAATAAGACCAATTGGAATTAGAGTTCATCTCACTGGAAACCAGGAGATGGGAGTGGAGACCGAAAGCAATACAAGAAAAGTGAGGAACGTTTGTTCTCTGAGACATATGCCGGCGGTGATTTCTCGAGTTTGGAGGCGGAGCGTATTTATAGGAACAACAGCATGACCAAGGAAACTAGGTTTCTTTTTTTCACCTTTCACACGCGGAATTCGTTTTTTCTTTTATTAATATTGTAATTAAGTTTAAGATCTCCTCCAAATCCATATCCGCCGTACGTTACGCTCACGCGGATACGTAATTACCAAGTATTATTTTGAGAATATATTCGATATTGGTACCATATTATATTTTTCCTCATCACAATTATTTAAGAATTATTATTTCTTTATATTCTAATTAATTCAATATCAAATAATTATATATGGGAAAATTACACTAGAAGTCACATTTAAAGTTTCAATTTTCTTTTTTCATCGTAGTTGTTTTGAAATTCTATTTTAATCACAAACATTATACCACTTAATATATTTTAGTCACTTACCGTTAAATAACAAACAATGAAAATTGATAATGAAAATTCTTCTAAAAATTCATATTTAAAGTTCAAATTTGCTTTCTTCTCAATGCAATGCACTTTTTCTATAGTGCGAAAAAAACATTCTTTTTCTTCTAAATCTTTTCAAAAACCCTAGCATTTGAAACCTTTTAAAAAGCAAAGGCGTAACAATAAATATATCAATGTTTTCATATCATATGGTATACCGTCGATATATCGTCAGGTACGTCAAATACCAGGTAGTATCATGATTTTTTTGGTACCGCCGCTACCGTGTTTTAACGTCAATTTCCGGATTTTTTGGGTCGGATTCTAAAAAAATAATTACATATTATTATTTTTTTAAATAAAATAAAATAAAATTCCGTACCGACTGGTATACCGGTCCAACCAACATTATTTAATTATTTTATAGAATCTTAACGGATTATTTAACGACTATGATTAAAATTTAACAAAAAATATAACAAATGTATCTTTTTCATTCTTCCAAATATATATAATGAAAATCAAATTATTCCAAAACAAATATGATAAATAATAAATATCACCCAATTATATATATTAGTTTACCTAATGCGAAAATAATTTTCGTGTATAAAAGATAATATATATATTTTTATATTATACTAATATATATTATATATAATGTTTCTTTCTTATTTGTGGTTTGACCGGAAGCACTGAGGTTGAAGTTTGAACGGGGTGAAGCTTCTTGGAAGGGCGGAATCAATTGATTCCAATTTGTGCGGAGAAGTATGACTTGTTCTACCAACCTACCACTTGTCGCTTACCCATTGGCCCACGTTTAGATGCTGATACAGAGACCGAGTTGCCGCGTTAATTAAATCGCCTACACGACACGACACGACCGGTTGACTCTTGCCGTGTCGTGGGTCAGGACAAAGTCACATTTCTTACAATATTTTATTAGATTGTGTAAGAAATGTGACTTTGTCCTGGTTGTTAATGGAGACCTTTCAGCATGAAGAAAGGCTTCGATTTTTTTCTTAGATGACGTGTGATGAGAACTCTAGGACCGGGTACCCTGTAATGGGTGAGGCTCGATAACTGTTGGGCCAGTTTAAGTAATCAAAACGAATTCTCACAGCCCAATTACACCTTTAAGAAGACCGGCCCGATGTTCAACACGAAGATAACCTTAGTAAAAATAAGCGTTATCTGCCAGCTGGCTCCGCGGTTCGGTCCGAACGGTTACAAAACAGTTACAGGCTCACGCGTTCCACGCTTCGGGCCCTGTCACGTTTATCATGCTTCGGGCCCGATCACGCAGACCACGCATCGGTCCCAACCTCGTTTTACATCCTGCGATAACAACCTCTAACAAACTTGTCAGAGGCGATTACAGGACGTGGATTACACTCGCCGGCAACTCTATAAATACAGGGCAAGACGAAGGAAAAGAGAGGACCCTTTGGATGCAGAAGAATAGGCTGTTACGCTGCCCAAAATTCTTACTGCTTTCTATACTCAGTCATTTTCATTAGCCTGTTGTATGTAAACTTCTCTTATTTTCCTTAGTGAACAGATCAAGAGCATATTCGGCTCTTGGTCGAGTGGTTTTCACCCCATTTTACGGGGTTTCCACTATATATGCTGTGTCTTTACTTTGATTTCAGTTTTTACTCGCTCTCCACATTTTTTATAAATCAGAACCGAGTTCGTTGATTGAACGAACCGGATGACTGTTGGTACCCCCTAAAAAGGGACCATAACAACGTGTAATCCATGTTTTCCTTTCTGGAATCATCGAATTCATCTGGGAGAAGAATAGAAGCATGTAGGGCATGAACAGTTTTGTCCCAGTTTTCCATCTGCTGCTTGTCTTCTTGGGCAATTTGCTATCAAATCCTCGTTTTCAGATGATAAACTGATGCTATTCTCAAAGAGTGTCTTGTTTGTTGCGTCTGCTGTAATAAGTTTCCCTTCCAAGTTGTGGATTTGACAAGTTTTTTCTCTTGCTGTTTCACTCTCTGTTTCAAGTCACTCGCTTCATTTTCGAGCTTACTGACATTATGCTCTATTCTTGAAATTCCATCTCTGTTCCTCAGGTTCAAGAAGAAACAATCCTCATTTACCTTGATTTGGGCTTCTAAAACCAGTAGAGATAAGGAAATCTCATGATTTACCAGTTCTAACTTCATCATCAAAGAGTCGCAAGATTGTAGCTCTCCTTTGAGCTTGCCCGCAGCACACAATGAAGCTTTTCATGAGCTTCTTACAAATGACTCAACTGTTCTCAAACTTGTTATTTTCGCCATCTAATTCGGCAAACTCATCCTGCAAATTTTGACCTGATTCTCAGTTTCAGAAAACTTCTTCACTGATTCACACAAACTTCTCTTGATCCTTTCAACTTCTTGCTTCAAACAATATATTATTCTTTCTTGATCCATATTTCTACCATTTGATTTATCAAGAGATAAACACAGCGCTCTATTCTCCTCTTCAAGTTTACCAAACTTTTCATTGGAATCACAACGAATTCTATCATACCTACACCTAAGATCCTTGATAACAGAGATTTTCTCATTCATACCACACCTCAAATCTTCATACATTTTCCCAGAATTAGCAATTTCATCCTCATATCCCAGAATTAGTTTTTCTGACCTTGAATTTGCTTCATTCTTCTTATTCATTTCTTCAATCTTTCTGCAAAGTCTGCTTTAACGTTGTACTCTTCTCTAACCCTTTCAACTTCAGATTTCACCTCTTCCAACTCTTCATGAACTGCATCCATCTTCTTCCTACAAATAAACGATTATCATGTATACTCAATAAAATCTCAAGAATCACAAACTGAAATTCATTGCGCCAAAAACACAAACACGTTACAGACATAAAGTAAACAGAGAACATTTACCTCTAGGCAAGGAACCTAGTCCGTATACATGATTGATTTTTCAAATTACTGTTTTTCTCTTGATCAAGAGTTTGAAAGAGTAGGAGGAGGATATTGAAAAGTTCTCCATCAGCGAGGTAAAACAAGACTCCACAAACTAGCTGTTGTATTTGAATTTCTAAGGATATTTTAGTAAAATAACTCATTTTCAAAAAAGAGTTTGTAGAATAACATTTTTTAAAAAATATTTGAGGAATAACTAGATTAATATTTTATTTGTAAAATAACCTAATTTTATATATATTTTAATAAAATTAATTTAAATAATTATAATATTACTTATATAATACAATTACTGTTGGAATATTGATGACGTAAAATTGAATAAAGAAATTGGGCTAATGTGTCGTGGGCTTCGAAGAGTTGTAATGAGTTTAGACCCAAATGTTTATGTTTAAATATATATTGTATTAGGTTTTATTGTAAGTTGTTGCATGTTGTAGTTCCAAGTTTGAAAAGAACAGCCGCTGCTTACTTCCTTACTCTTCTCATTATTTGCTTCTTCAAACAATTTCGGCTGCAAAAATTTCTATATTTTCCGTTGCGTTAACGGGTCTTGTAGCTCGATAAATGGCTACAAGACCACCTCCAAAACCGAATATATAATTCTCACATGGTATCGGAGCCATAGGTCATTCGAATCGCTTTTTTCTGCTTTATTGTTCTTCTTCCACAAATCAAATACTACAAGAACAAACTCAAATACTATAGAATTCATAATGGTATCGGAGCCCTCAACTGAGGCAACACTCTTCTTTCCTGGAAGCTGTGCATTTTAAGGTTTCTGATAGAGCACACCATGGCAAGTAGTAGAGCGGCTCATGCTCCTCCTCTACTGGATGGAACAAACTACTTCACTTGGTCGATAAAACTAACCACAATTCTCAAGTCAAAAGGTTTGTGGGAAGTTATCGTTAGTGAAACAACAAAAACAACATCAGAGTCAACCTCCGAGTCAACCTCTGAAGCAGATAAGAAACTTCAAGATGAATATGATAAACTAAAGTATAAAACCATGACAATACTCCACGATGCAGTCACAGACACTATGTTTGATAAAATCGCAAGTTGTCTTACTCCGAAAAAGATATGAGACCAACTCAAAGAACTATACGAAGGAGGAGACCAGATCCGAAAAATCCACATCCGAAACAAGATGACTGATTTTGAAGCAAATAAAATGAGCAGTAACGAAACTTTGCAAGATTATTATGACAGGACTGTGAAGATAGTAAATGAAATAAGAGCTCTTGGAGGGGAACTTTCAGATGAGAAGATAATAGAGAAAGCAACCATGAGCTTAACAAACAAATTCGAGCCAAAGCTGTGTGCGATTGAGGAATGTGACAAACTGAAAAAGTTAATGGGAAAAAAGGAAGAAAAAATGACATTTATGGAATTCATTCGCTCTCTCCAGTCGTCTGAAAAAAGGATTTCTTTACGCCCACCTGAAACCGAAGATATTGGATCAAAGATTGAAATAGCATTGACCAACCAAGAATCTTTTGAAGCCGCAGCCATGATTGCAAATAGAAACAAAATCATGTATACTCAATTACAAGGATATGCAAAGCACCAACAAAATCCAAACTGGAAAGAAAAGCGTGAAGCAACTGGAGCATACCCGTATTGTGCAAAAACAAATCACAAACCTGAAACTTGTTGGTGGAGACCTCATGCTCGTTGTACTCACTACTCAAACCTTTCTCTCGTCCCTTCTCGGCGCCATCAAATCTTATGCGTCCAAATTTGCATTCTTAATTGTTTCTGCATCAAAAACTTTCTGCACTCTAGATTCTTTAAAAAAAATGAAGAAAATAGAGGCATCTTGCAAAACAGTGGAGAAACAATTCGGAAATATGATAAAAAGGAAAAGGAGAAGCTGGTAGCAAGTCTTTGAAAGGAAGGTTGAGACCCAAAATCTCAAAAAAAAGAAGCTGGAGTCTACACGCCCATTATGTTGTTTAATGTCTTCTAAATTGTCGGTAGTTACAGTATTTTACCGTAAAACTTCCACTATGTTTGATGAGACCATCGGAACCCGATAAAATAAACATAAAGATAAATCAAAACTTGAATTAAGCTTTCAGACATTAGCTAATCCAAAACTCTCACAGTTAGAGGTAGTTGATTAGACACAAGCTGACTTGATTCAAGAAAAATCTATAGAGAATTCAAGAAGTTCAAATTACGGCATCAAGGGGGAGTGTTGGAATATTGATGACGTAAAATTGAAGAAAGAAATTGGGCTAATGTGTCGTGGGCTTCGAAGAGTTGTACTGAGTTTAGGCCCAAATGTTTATGTTTAAATATATATTGTATTAAGTTTTATTGTAAGTTGTTGCATGTTGTAGTTCCAAGTTTGAAAAGAACAGCCGATGCTTACTTCCTTACTCTTCTCATTATTTGATTCTTCAAACAATTTCGGCTGCTAAAATTTCTATATTTTCCGCTGCGTTAACGGATCTTGTAGCTCGATAAATGGCTACAAGACCACCTCCAAAACCGAATATATAATTCTCACAATTACAAATATATAATAAATTTAAATATAAATTTATTTTAATTAATTTATTAAAAAATAAAAAAATAAATTATATTAGTTTAATAAAAATAGTATGAATTTGATAAAATAAATTCAATTACGATATGAAAAATATTGATACAATATTATATTGGAAGACACATTAAATACCGGCAATTATGAGGATCGATATATCGATCGATACCAAATATTATTTGGTAACATATGTTCACATATAAATCGATATATGATATATAAGGAGGTACCGTGTTATACTGTTGGATATCGGTTTATACATGAAATATTGAGTGGTAAAAATATAAAAATCTTAAGAATTTGTAAAAATAAATTAAATCATTTAAAAGTATACACATGTTGCCCGATATAATATTTTATCATTATTTACATATCTTAATTTATTTTATTTTAACAAATTCATACTATTTTTATCAAATTCTTACTATTTTTATATTGGAAGAATTTCTAATCGTTACCACGTGGCATTTTGTTCAATTATTAATTGTACCCATAATGAGCCTGGGCCCATATGTTAGCCCAAATACGTGTAATCTTGATGAAAACTTGGCGAGGAAGTTCAAGAAGCCAAGGGATTGATTCAGCCTTCAGAGATGGGAAAGTCTTTGCCGGATTCTTCCCTATCGTAGTCTTGTTATTAGGTTTTCAAATTGATTTCTTCTTTTTTGATACCGGATAATGCTTTAATTTGTTTTCATCGGCTAACATGTTCTGCCATGTCAATGTGGGAATCTTTGTTACTCGAAGATGACAGGGATGATTGGGGTTTGATGGAATCGCCTTCGTCGATCATTTTCTTGAAATTTTAATAAATGAAAAGAATCAGGTATATGGGGCATTGATCTGTTCGGATAATTATTAGTCCTGATTAATGGATAAATATCAGTCTTGATTCCATTTTCTGAAATTATGATAAGGATTAGAGATCTTGTATTACTGTGAAGCTTCGTTGTTTTCTGGTGAATGGCATGACGCTCTCTGTAGATTGAATTGGTTAGAACTTAGAAAACCATTCATTATTCTTGATTTGATGAAGTTGCTATTGCGTTGAGCTTCTTATTCTTTTATACTTAGTGAGGGCGAACTGATTCTCTCTGGTAGTTGAACGGTAAATATGGCTATTTCTTTCCCTCGTTTGTATGTGTGATGAAGAGAAAGAGAGTTCCAAAGGGATCTTTTGTAAATCCATTCATTTCTTTGGGTGTAGGATTGAGAAGGAGCATAGAAAAAGATGAACTTTTACTCATCAAAAGGAAGAATGCCTTGGAGGGAAGATTGATAAAGAGCCTAATCTGGTTTTGGTGCCATCAGATGGTGTCTGAGCCAAATGACTCCACTTGTCGATCCTCCATTTGGAGAGGGATGATGATAGTTCCTTGCTACAAAGAGATGGATTAGAGGTCATGGAGAGCCAAGATAAGGCCACTGACTTTTCTGGTAAGACCTTGTACTATTTGAATAGAAAAAGCCAGATACATTAAGCTCATTAGCTCTTCTTTTGTGTATTTCTGTTCTGCACAGAGAAGATGCTGCCATGGCTGAACCCTAGTGCAGTTTTTTGAGATTATTATAATATCAGAGCAAAGCAGTGATGATCATCCATCCAAAAGATCCAAACTAAATCATGTCATAAAGGTTAGAATGATGTATTCATAAACTTATTACAAGCATCATGAATGGACATATTTTGTAGCAGTTTATATTATTTTTATTACATTAGCCGAATGTCATACAACCGCCTCTTTCTTCCAATAGATTCTTTCGTCCTTCTCTTTCCTCAGACTGTGTCTTCTCTCTCATCTCCATGTTTACCTTTTAAATGGGCTGCCGTCGTCGTACTTCAATCCTATTTAATCACGAATTCCTGCATGTTTTCTTTCTGTTACCATAGTTTATGTTCACGCTCTAGATCTCTTCTTCATTGTACCACTTCTTTTCTTCTACTCTTTAGATTATCGATTTTGTCGTTTCCCTTGTGAGGATTTGAAGATGGCTCCTGATAATCACTGGCTTTCTTTCTCTTTGTCTTCCGTTGTTGCTTCATCTTCTTCTCAGCCTGTTATGATGCAGTCTTCCGTCCTTGATTCTCATCATTTTTACTCTTTTGCTGATAATTTATATGCCACTGGTAAGGTTTTTTGAGGGTTTCTGTATTTTGCTTTCATTTTATATCTTTATTCTGTTTGATTTCATTTTAAAGTTGAAGTTGGTTCCTCTCCATGGGACAGTTCATGAATCATCTTCTTATTTCTGTTAGTGGATTGATTTTAAGTTTGTTCATATCCCTTGTCGGTATATATTTAAATTCCGCCATTACAGTCCCCTTCTTTTTTTGTGTTTTCTCTTTAGGGTGGTCTGACCCAAAATCTCAAGGCATATACACTGGAAACGGAGATGGTGAACTCAAAGATCACAACGGCGGTTCTTCCATTTTCGCTGGCTACATTCAACAACCGCCGAAACTAGAGGATTTTTTCGCCGGCGGTGAATCGACGGAGACTCAAAACTCTTCCTTGACACACTTATATGATCCGACGACCCACCACCACACTGGGTCTGCAGCTGCTTTCTTCAGCGGCGGCGAACATCAAGACCTTAAAAATTTTACTGGGTTTCAAGCATTCTCCGCCACCTCTGAACCCGACGTTGACGATTCGGCGTTCACCCAAACCCAATCTTCGGTTGATTCAGGAAACGAGTTGGTTCCTTACTCACGTTTGCCGGTTACAACAGAAACAACCTCAAATGCTAATGCTGCGTTAACTCTCGCAGTCAGTAATAACAGAAACATTCACTGCGCCGCGAATAACAACGGAACCGGAATCGCCATTGCTCCCGTGGATTCCGACAGCTTCAAGAAAATTGCAGACACCTTTGGCCAGAGAACATCAATCTACCGTGGAGTCACAAGGTAAAAATCCAAACCCAAATTCCTCATTAACCCATTAACAATCTTCTGACGGTGAACGGCGACGCAGACACAGATGGACAGGAAGATATGAAGCACATCTATGGGATAACAGCTGTCGAAGAGAGGGGCAAGCTAGGAAGGGGCGTCAAGGTATAATCTTTTAATGTTGTACTTTCATTATATATTTCTTTCCATACCCGTGCGTTCATAATCTGGATTTGTGGATAGATTTCTTCAACACCCATAAAAGAATAGATCTTTAGGTATTTGCTTTTGCATCCATATCTTTAGATATTTGCTTTTGCATGCATTGATAAAACATTAATGGCGGATGCAGGTGGGGTTCAGGTGAATAGGGCACAGACGTGATAGCCTTTAGTAAAGTTAGAGAAGCCCGGCTTAATTTATTCTTTAGTTTTCAGGCTTTTTGAGACAATTGATTGACTGAGAATATAAAATACGTCTTCTTTCTTCCCTTCCCCGTTTTTCTTCCTTTCAATCTTTCATTGATTTGATTCATCTTGGCCGCCATTTTTGCCCTGGTTTCACACCTTTAACAGTCTAATCTTTTAGGGTTTTGTATTTGTAATGGGTGTTTTTGTTCATCTTCTGTTAGACTGCACATGCCTCTTTACATCAGCTAGTCCCTGTAATTCTGAAACTGATCAGTTTGCTTTAAACACCTGCTTTTATTTTTTGCCCATCTCTCAGCAGTTTGTTTGACCAAGCGACCATCTTGTTTTCTGAGAAAAATATATCGTTTTTGGTTCATTTTCATTCTTCTGAATAAGGGAAATAAATTAACTATATACTAAAAGGTGCATTGCATTGTATTTCCTTTGGACTCTTGGCGTTTAGTGACTTGGGTTTATAGTGTTTTCTGACATTTCGCTGTCATTTTTGTGCATGAACGAAAACGAAAACTCTGCTGCCAAAAACTTGACCTTGTGCAGTTTACTTGGGTAAAATTTACTCTCTGAAATAAGCTTTGTTTTGTAAGTAACGTAACTTACATTGATTGATTCTTTGTTTTGTAGGTGGATATGACAAAGAGGATAAAGCCGCAAGAGCTTATGATTTAGCTGCACTCAAGTATTGGGGTTCGACAGCAACCACGAATATGCCGGTAACAATCCATATCCAATTGAATTATCCACTCTCTTGATTCATATGAATCCATTTCCTTCAGATCTCAAGTTACAGTAAAGAAGTTGAAGATATGAAGCATGTTACTAGACAAGAATTCATAGCATCCCTAAGAAGGTTAGTCGTTCGTATTTTCTCAACCTTTTTCGGGTATTCTGATTTAGAATCTCTGTAGGAAAAGCAGTGGGTTCTCAAGAGGTGCATCGATTTATCGAGGCGTTACACGGTTTGTTTGTTTGATGACACCTTATGTGTGTGTTTTAGCTAACTTTTAAAGGTGATGAATACTAATAATACAGGCATCATCAGCAAGGTCGTTGGCAAGCTAGAATTGGCCGTGTTGCTGGGAATAAAGATCTCTATCTTGGAACATTTGGTATATCTCAAGACCATTCATATCTCAGAATGATTTGGTACTGAGTTTCTCTTGTCATTCAGCCACAGAGGAAGAAGCAGCAGAAGCATACGACATTGCTGCGATCAAGTTCAGAGGAATCAATGCAGTAACCAACTTCGAAATGAGCCGTTATGATGTGAATGTCATCGCCAAAAGCCCTCTTCCAATCGGGGAAACCGCTAAGCGTTTGAGGCTAAGCCTCGAATCTGAAACAAAGCTTCCCCTTCAAGTTCAAACCAGCAGCAACATTAGCTTCTCTGCAATTCAGCCAACATCAACAACAATGCCACTCATTGCAGCCAACTCGTCCTTCAACCATAATAACCTCATTCACAATCTACACAACAGAAACTATGGCCACGAGGACCCTCCGAGTAGTATGATGCAATCCCCGCCGGAGTTTTACATCTGGCCTCACTTGTCTTAGTTGAATTTCTCTTGAAATTATCACCATTTTACCTAGGTATAGTTGCCATGTTAAGGCACAGGGTAAAAGGTTAAGGTTTTTGCTAGTTTCTTGTTAGAAGATGGAAATGGACTATTTGTAGCCTCATCTTCTTTGTTACATTGGAATATCAACAAAATTGAGCAAGCAATTCAGGTTAACTTGATATTTATAATGATAATGGAAAAAAAGTACATGGAAAAAGGAAGTTTCAGAACCTTTCAGCAAGACGGGAGGTAACAGCCCTCAACTTAGAATAAACTTTAGCAGCAGGTGAACCCAAAATTAAGCTACAAAGAGAGTCTCTGGCTACCTTGATGTTGGCAAACGACCCAAGAATGTGAATTTTGGAATCTGCAATGACGATCCTTGTACGAGTTGCGTTTTCGATTGCGAATCTGGTACGCCCTCCTTTACCACTCAATCTACCAATAGCGCGAGATAAGTGCTCGCCTCTAAGAGTTTTGACATCCTTAATTTCGAACGATTCAACGTAAAGTTCATCCATTCTGAGCATCGCAACAGCGTCCATTATCTCGAAACCCATCATGAAAGCGTGCACAAAATCTGCGCACCTCTGGAGATTACTGACATCAGGGGTGTCAGTTCGAGTTTTTAGTTCTACTCTTCGGGCTTTCAGGTTCATTCGGATGTCAATCTTCATCTCCTCATATATTGGCGTGTAGATCTCCATCCACGCTTTCTTCAGAGGAGTAAATCTATGCGGTGGGACGGACAATTTTCGGAACTGAATTTGGCCATCGGAGATTTCGTGAGCTTTCAGGGGCCGAAAGTTGGGTTTTTTGGCGAAAAGAACTTTTGGTTGCCGCGTCGGAGCAGCGGTAACTTCGATTTCCATGCTAGTAGAACCACAATCCACGTCGGCGGGAGGCGTTACCGAGGAACTCTCCATGATCCTCAATCCTGAAAAATCACAAAACCTTCGCGGTCTTGAGTCGTGACTGCCTGAAGGCTGAAATTTGAAACCCTACCCTGAAAAGTGAAAGGTACTAAATAAGGCTACATGGGCTTCCATAATTGAAGTCCACCTGGATAAAAGCCCAAACTAGTAACCCATACAAATTCACTATAAAGGCCAAATTGAGGAAGCTCAATTTCCAATGGGAATTGGCTGGGATTTTTCCTTTTTTTAGGGATTCGTCGTGTCATTTATTTTTTTAATTATTCTGAAATTATCTACACCAACAACAAATCTAAAACCCGTTATGTGATCTATTAAATCACGTATGTTTAAAACCGGTTTTAAATGAATCATTAAAAGCATATGTTTTTGTCTATTAAATCAATTTGAGAATGAATAATTTTATAAGAAAAAATACATTTTTACGATGATAGTATTCGCTTCGTTTACACATAAATCTGGACTCAACTCGAAAAACATCGAGTTTACAAAAATAAGCTCATACCAAACTCAAGACCCAGACTTGACCGAGCGATTCATGTCTTTTAGTTCGAGTCTAATCCCCATTGTACATCCCAATAGTTTTTGACAATATTTTTATACCAACTCGAAAATGTTTGTTTCGTTCCATATAGATGTAGTCGGTACAATTGATATTTTGATCGGTCACGACAATACATTAATTATTTTAGCTTCAAGATCCAATAAACCTAAGATGAGTGTATAATCTTTATCGTGTGATATAGGATAAAAATATTGATTTTCTAAATATATATATGATATTAAACATTATTCTAGACTTTACAATAGTGAACAACCACATGATATAAATAAATTACACAGAGAAATAGAATTGGTAAATAATACAAGAAAGGAGTGATGAGAAGAGCAGCTTTGTTGAGTGGAGCTCCTTTGCCCTTTAATCGTCTACTTTATTCAATAAACTTTCTGTCTCCAATTTTCATCGTCTAATGACTCTATTTCCCTTCACAAATCAGAAGAAATAAGACATGAATAATGGAACTGTAAAAAAGATTGAAATTTGAATCTTACCATTTGTTGTTCTTGCAAACATTCTACCCAGAAATGTAAGGAAAATTATTAGTAACGCAGCCCCAGCTAATAATCCGATGATGATTGCGAATGTTTTCTCTGAATCTGAGTGGGAATCTGATTAACAAGCCAGAAAATGTGAGTTTCAAGTTTGATCTTCATCTTCTTCGTTTAAATAATTTCAGAGAGATTTACATTTACAGACAGAATATTCAGTAAGATAATTATTGATTCGATTTAAGTTATGAAGCAGTAAATCAGGAAATCAAACNGAATCATTTCCTCATTTGTAGTTGGCTCTCGCACTTGCACATTCGAAGTGAAAAAATTTGGGCGAATTTGGTTACCTTTAGGCCACTTTGGTTTGTAATCCTTCAGATATCCAATCAACTTAAAACATTGCTCAATGTTGTGGTTGGTAAGCCCACAATGTGCACATTTTTTCTATGAGCCTTGTCGTTGTGTATTGGCCTTGCTTAGGAGAGCGGAAGCTTCAAATGGTAAGGGGATGATGGGCTTTATAAGACGTTGTTCTACTTGTTGCAAGCAACTATAAATTTCATCCATTGATGGCAAAGGTTTGCGAAGCAATATCTGAGATCTAATGCTGCTGAATTCTGGTTTCAAACAGTTGAGAGGTTTATAAATCTTGTCTTTTTCAGCGCTATGACAAAATGTTTCAAAGCATTTTGCATTGCATTTGCCACAACGGCAATGAGGGAGTGGACGTGAATTATCTAATTCAGTCCATAGGGCTTGATAATTGGGTGAATAAGTCATGAACAATTAATTGTCCCTACAATAGAGTACCTAGTTCCTGATGTATGTGACATACCCTATTTTCGTCAGGTTGGGAGTCCCTTTGCTCGAGTGCAACCCATATTTCGCGTGATGTGTCTTTATAGAAGACTGTCGCTAATATATCTTTGTGAATCCATCGAAAAAACCAAGAGATGATGAGATCATTACATCTCTTCCAGTTGGAGTAATTATCATCTGTGATGGATGGCTTCAAGAGTTCACCAGTAATGAAACCAAGTTTGTTTCATGGAAAGTAAATATTATATAATATTTACTTTGGGTATAATGGAAAATAAATATTCTATATATTTACTTTTGGCATATTTTATATGTTATACTACCTACCATGTATATACGGTAAATATTATGGTTAGGAAATCGAGTGATATTATGGTTAGAGAATCGGGGTCATACCTATATATATAGGACCTCTATGTACATTATCATTTAATAAATCAAAACACGAAAGGAGATATTCACTTTCCAAACTTTCTTCTTTTCCGCAAATTCTTCATGGTATCGGAGTAGAATGATCATCATGTCCAAGGAGACAATAGTGACGGTGGATTCAATTCTGTCTTACCTTCAAGATGCCTCGGACAATACCGAGCAAGTGTACATAAGTAATACGCTTTCAGAAATCAATGATGGCAAATGGAGAGGAGACATAACGAATATCGATCGACTGAGACTCAAGTACCTAGGGAGTGATGCACCAATCGACACCGACGGAATAGACAGGATTCCAAAGGCAAACTTCACAAGTTCCAAGACTAGAAATAGATCGATGTGGGTCATAGACACAGGAGCAACGAAACATATCGTTGCCGACCATGATATGTTGTTCTACATTGAGAAGACCAACTCACCGTCGGTCAAAATACCGAATAGAACAACAATACCCATGGCTGGAGTTGGACGAGCGTGCCTCAAAAATGAAATTAAGATCCAAGGGGTCATATATGTCATGGATTTTAAATGCAATCTTTTATCGGTTAGCAAGCTCACAAGAGATAATCATTGTGCCCTAACATTCTTTACGGATTTTTGTGTAATACACGACCTTGACTCCAGAAGGACGATTGGGATCGGGAGGAAGTGTGATGGATTGTATATTTTTCAATCAACTAGACGAGAGGCTGAGGCAATGTCAACCACTCGAACGGTGGACCCAATTTTGTGGCACAGACGTTTAGGACATCTACTGCGGAGAAGTTGAAATACACAGGCCATGGGTTCGATCATGCCAGTTACTCTATAGACGACTTCCATTGTGATTCTTGTTTCAAGGCTAAGCAGACTAAACTTCCTTTTGGTATCAGTGAAATTAAGACAATGGTTTGTTTTGAGCTTATGCATTGTGATGTGTGGGGACCTTATAAGGTCCCTTCGTTGACAGGAGCAAAATATTTTCTAACAATTCTCGATGACTACAGTAGAAGTGTATGGGTTTATCTGATGTCGACCAAGGGAGAAATATCTCACCATCTACCGGCCTTCTGTAATAAGGTGAAGACACAATCTAAGAAAATGGCAAGATGATACGAACAAACAATGGAATGGAATTCAAGAGCTTTACATTGATGCAGTACTATCCAGATTAAGGTATCATACATGAGAAGACATGTCCTTATACCTCTGAACAGAACGGAGTTGTCGAACGAAAGCATCGACACATTCTTTAAGTTGCAAGAGCATTGCGATTTGAAGCCGGCCTCCCGAAAGAATTTTGGGGAGAAAGTGTCCTTATGGCAGTCTACATCATCAATCGGATCCCAACCAGAGCCTTGAAGAATAAAACACCATACAAGACCCTACTTAAGAAGATGGCATGTTTGGATAATTTAAGGGTTTTCAGTTGCTTGGTCTATGTTTATGATAATACTCACCATGGGGATAAGTTAAGCAAGCGTGGCATACCACACATCTTCATTGGGAACCCTTATGATCAGAAGGGATACAAAGTGTATGATATCAAGACTGGTCGGATAACGGTATCCCGAGATGTTCGGTTTATCGAACACATTTTTCCGTACAAAATAGCTATGCTGGAAGGAACACCGGAAGATCTGTTGCCTACAGACATGACCATCGACAACTTGTCGATAATGGATGATCCAACAGGGATCAATGTTGTTCCCGGGTTGACATCGCCCATGGTCAACAGTTCCGAGGCACAATTGGGAATAACACCGACCGTCAGTGGGATAGAGGAAGTCTTACCTATTGAGACTCAACAGATCGTCAATAGAATAGAAGAAACTTTATCGATCAAAGAACTACCGATCAGTGAACCTCATGATTCAGCAAGTGTGGTCGCACCCATCGAGATCAGGGCAAATGATGTGGCACCTCGACATCGGCGATTGAAAAAATTTCCGACCAAGTATATTGACTATGTTGTCGAATTGCCTTAGTCATTATCATACTCCGACCCCAACCCCCATGTCCATGTATCTTATCCACTTTCTAACCACATATCATATGCTCGGTTTTTCCCTACTCACAGGGCTTACATGACTACAGTGGCTTCACATGTCAAACCTCGACACTTTCACCAAGCATTGATGGTGACATGCAATGCAGAAGGAGATATCGGCACTTGAAGCCAATTCTACATGGGATCTGGTCCCACTGCCTCCCGGGAAGCATAATGTGGACTCAAAGTGCGTTTATAAGATAAATTACCAACCAACAGGAGAAGTTGAATGATATAAGGCCCGGCTGGTAGCTCGTGGTTTTACTCAGGATGAATGCATTGACTTCAATGAGACGTTCGCACATGTTACATAATTAACCATGGTTTGATGTCTCCTACATGTGGCCGCTGTTAAAGGATGGGCGCTACATCAGTTGGATGTCAACAATACATTCCTACATGGTGACCTTGACGAGGAAATTTACATGAGAATTCCTCAAGGCTTCGCTCGACAGGGGGAGATAAGAGTGTGTCAACTAAGGATGTCGATATATGGACTTCGACAAGCCTCTCGGAATTGGCACCAAAAGTTCTTGGAAGTTCTCAATAATTTGGGTTTCGTACATTCTAAAGATGATCATTCCCTATTTATACACAAGATGGAGGTTCGGTTCGTTGTGGCACTCATATACGTTGACGATGTGATCCTAGCAGGAAACGACAAATAACATATGTTGTTCATCAAGAAAGTGTTGGATACTCGCTTTGGAATTAAGGATCACCGATAACTCAAGTACTTTTTGGGGGATCAAGGTAGCACACTCAAAGGAAGGCATCACCTTGTGTCAACATAAGTATGCGCTCGACATTCTATCAGAAACTGGAATACTTGGATGTCGACCAATGGGGACACCAATCGGTCAGAAATCAGACGTCATGCAAAGGTCAGAAGATGCAATGATCGATGGGAGCTATAGACGACTGGTAGGACGACTACTATATTTGACGATCACCCGACCAAACATTACCTTTGCAGTAATTGTGTTATGTCAACACGTGGGCAACCCGGATGACGATAGCAAAATGGTTACAATGAGGGTCCTTCGGTATTCTAAGAAAGCGATGGGACAATGAATCATTTTGCCAAGAGCTGCAAACCTCAACCTGGAGGCATATTGTGATGCCGATTGGGGAACATGTCATCTCACACGCCGATCAATGACAGAATACTACATATGACTTGGAGAAGCACCGATCTCTTGGCGATCTAAGAAGCAGACAGTGGTTGCACGATCAACAGTTGAGGCAGAATACAGAGCGATGGCAACAACCGTAAGTGAGATCACTTGGTTAAGATGGCTATTGAAAGAGCTCAATGTCGAGCAATTGAATGCAACATCTCTACATTGCGACTATCAAGCAGCGCTACATATTGCGAACAATCCGGTGTTCCACGAGCGAACCAAACACTTAGAGATGGATTGTCACTTTATCCGAGAGAAAATCCAATCGGGTGAAATAAGTACAAGGAAGATCGGTACCAAAGAGCATATGGCAGACATACTAATAAATGGACTCAGTCGAGAGAGATTTGAGTACTTATCCAGCAAGCTCGGCATGGTGGACTTGTACATGCCATGCTTGAGGGGGAGTGATGGAAAGTAAATATTCTATATATTTACTTTTGGCATATTTTATATGTTATACTACCTACCATGTATGTACGGTAGATATTATGGTTAGGAAATCGGGTGATATTATGTTTAGAGAATCGGAGTCATACCTATATATATAAGACCTCTATGTACATTATTATTTAATAAATCAAAACACGAAAGTGATGAGACCATCGGAACCCGGTACCCCGAACAGGGTCCGAACCATCCCAAGCTATGGCGGCCCAAGCGAGTGGACCAAGCTTGGAGGTCAAATTAAAGGAAGGCCCATTTGTGTGGCTGCCCCGATCGGGCATATTAGGCGATCGGTCCCAAGGTGTGGGACCCAACCTCCCATGAATCGTCAGACCGTTCGGTCCACTAGCTGCAGATTCCCCCTCGGGCCATTTCCGATCGTCCTGTATGATAGCGAGCCACGACAAATCAGTCAGGACTATGGTCCAGTCATGGGAGCAAGCCGCTAAAGGCCAAAGAGTAGCCGGCTGGCAGCGCCGTAAGGCCTAAGCGCCATGCAGCCACTGTAGAGCCAGTTCCGGCGGCTGATCCGCCTGGCGTTAGCCGACCTATTGGCAAAGGACAAGCACAAAACGACGGCCTACTGCACATAGTACAGTGCAGGTATAAAAAGGACGCGGAGAGCCTTTTGGAAAGAGAGAGAGCCTTTTGGAATCAGAGAGAAAGGACCGAAGAAGAAGCTTGGGATCCTCCTGGTTCTTCCTCCCCACATCCGTGGTTTCACAGCTCCTCTCGATTTATTTTCGAAGCGCTTTGTTGTGTATTGATCTGAAAACATGCATTGCATGATCCTGTTTTCGTTTATTGGAAGGGCTAAGGGCTTTTCTTTCCGCCCTTAGTCAAGTGGTTTTTTCCTCGCTTCCGAGGTTTTCCACTCTAAATCCTTTTTGCCTTCTATGCCTCTAAACCGTTAACTCTTCTCCACATATAAACAAATCATAACCGAGTTCGTCTTGTAACGAACCGGTCGACTGTTGACACCCCTGGTTTTCTAACCACAACAGAAAGGATATATTCACTTTCCAAACTTTCTTCTTTTCCACAAATTATTCATTGTTCTTGATAGATAATCCTCGTCGAACATTCCGGGACAAAAAAACATAGTTTGGTCCTGTGAGGATTTATGCAAGAACAAGTTCCACATTGTCACTTGAACTGATGTAATAGGGGGAAGAGAAATCAATGGGAATGATAGTGGCATTTGGCCCTGTACTGTCCTTTGTGTTTTTGTCGTTGCCATGAGACTCAAGAATATGATAGACTAAACTTGATTAGAATGAAAACTGAAGCGGAAGAACTTGCAGAATGGGAAGAAAAATAACACAAATCAAAGCTCCGATACCATGTTAAGAAAGCTTATTGAGATGCAGAGAATAAGAAAGAAAGGTTCTTCCATATTCAGTAAAAATCAGTTCCACGTATTACAAAAATTATGTAATCTTTATAGAATAACATATCTAACGGCTATCATTCTAAGAAATAAACGAGAATAATCTTGTAAATTGTGGAGAGTAAATGATTCTTGAGCATTGAACCATTTGTTTTTAAAGGTTTGATTTAATGTTGCCGTTTACTCTCCTTTTTACCTCTTTGACACTCATCTTTAGCAATAGCATGATCCAATTACCACATCTAGTTGATTTCTTATTTTATGCGTCAAAAACAAATAATCTATGCATTTTACAGTCGACTCCGACCGGCCCAGCCCGTGACTGGTTGGTGGAGTGGAACTGGAGACAATCAGGCCCATTACATCATCCATTGTAATTAAAGCGGCGCGAAAATGCTTAAAAATTGCACCATTTTCGTTTGTTGATGGCGGGAAACATTAAATAATACTTTGTATTCCCGGTAATTAGGCTGATCTTTTAGCTTCCGAGAATCGAGTCGGCGAATCGTAGCTTGGTGCAACGGCAGAGTTGAGCGGTAATCAATATAATTTTGAGGGTGTAACGCCCTTTTCTTTACTCATGGTGTACGGTGGTGTTTCTTTGCATGATTTTTTTTTCTTTCGGGCATGGATGATTCGGAGATAGCTCAGTTTTTTATTTAATTTGCAGTGTAAAAAATAGATTTTCTTTATGCAGAATGGCGGAGGCCAAATCCATTTTAATTGAAGCGGCGGGGGTGATGAGTCAGTCAATCGAAACGCCAGAGAATAAGAAGAGGTTTCTTAAGAGAAAAAGGGTGCACACACTAAGCCCAGAAGAAAAGAATGTGAAAATTAGTGCACTTCACAATGAAATCAACAGTCTGGTTAAATTCTATAAGAATTTGATCTGCCAAAAAGTAAATTTAATCCAAGAAAATATGGAGATTATTGGTAATTCTTCTCTGAGTTTTGTCATTGCACGTTTAATGGAAGAGAGTGATCTTCCGTTGTCAAATCTTGTAAATTGGATTCACGAGAAAGTCAAGGGCATGACTGGAAATGGCGGCAGTGTTACCAAGTCCTGTGTCAAGAGTACTATAATCTCAATTGGGCAGAGGTTAT